>JAOEGS010015362.1:0-34043 GCA_025447755.1 Corythornis vintsioides
AATGTCATCGAATAATTGTATTTCATTGTGGTTTCTTGTACACAACCTGTGATTGAGTCATTACTGTGTAAATAAGAGATATATTTTTATATATAAAAATACATAAATAGTTCATCATGCCTTGTGTTATAGTGGCCAGGGTGGGGTCAGTGGCATCTCTACAACCAGCTCTATGTGTTAGAGATGAAGGTGAAGCACTTGGAAGGAGTTAACTGAGACATATTGTGATTAAAATCAAATCACTTTGTTTTTAAAGTTTTTTTTTTTCACTGCTATGAAGCAACATTAGTTCAAGATTTCAAAGTCAAAGGATCAACCAATAAACCATGACCTGTGGCCTTTAAACCCAGCCTTGTAGCTATTCTGACTCAAGCAACCCTCAGTTTGCTTCAAGCTCAAGTGCTTTAAATTAAGCAGCTACAGCAAAATTAAGTTGTTTTCTTGTTTGTTTTCTGTTGCTCTGTGTTGATTTTTGTTTTGGTTTTTAAACCTGGAACAATGGAACAGATGTAATGAAATTTTGAGCTGTGCTGTGAGGGTGACACTGGGCACCAAGTTGTGTGCATTGGGAAGGGGAAATCTTGTGTGGTGGAGTTTTTGGGCAGGGCTATCACTCAGCAGAAGGAAATGAACGCAGACCAATCATGTTCAAAGATAATTATGCCAGTTTTTCAGCCTAAATACCTTGGAATCTACAAAAGACAGTTCCTAGACAAAGGGGACACTGGTAAAACTCCCCGCAATAGATTTCTCCATTCGTAATGACAGGAACATCTCTCTCAATATTACTTAGCTAATGAAGGAATAGATCTGCTGTGAAGTTCCTAGGAGGCTCATTTTCTTGAGTACAGTAGTAAAAGTTAGCTGATGAATGACCTAAACTGCTTAATGTTTCCACTTATAACTTCTGAGCAGCAAGGCGTAGCTAGGAGAGTACTGAAGGAGTTATCCTCAGGAGGCCTCAGTGTCCTTGTAGGTTGTCAGAGTCAATGAGCCAGGTTTATTTCAAATGGCTCCTTAAATGAACATTTATTTTGTGCCAGTAACACGTTTTTGATTAACAGCTCCTTTTGACTAATTTGCTTCCCAAAACAGCCCAATAAAGGACTCGTTTAAAACATAATTAAAAGCATGTTATTGCTAGTAGTTAATACTGATTAAAACAGGCATTAAGACAATTATCGTTGAAGGAAAGTAAGCACCCTGTAGTTAGTATAGAATCCATTCTTAGAGTTTTTCTGCATTGCATACAGAAGTGGGCTGCCTGCCAAACACTCACAAGTTCTTATCCTGCACCTCATGCTATCAAAATTGGATTCCAATTAATATTTGTAATGGACAAGCAACCCTGACAATATTGCCACGAGGTGTTTGGATTTGGGGTTTTTAAGAGCACACGCAGGTCAAAGGCAACTCTTTCTCCTAAGAAAGAAGTAGACAGTAAAAAAAAATATGATTTCTTGACTGGAATTTATCTATTTTTACATCTTTATTTTGTGCCTCTGCAACTTTTCACTGTAAATTAAAAGGCGCAAAATGCTGACTGGCAGAGGCAGCATTTTATGTGCAGAAGTGGAAGTTCATCTGCAAAGTGGAAGGTTGTATTTTATGGTGGGTTTTTTGGGTGGTTTTGGTAACTGAGTGCACAAAGTCTTTGCTGCTAATATATCTTGAATTCCTCAGAACAGTAGAAATAATGGCCTGTTTTTATTAAAATAATGGAATATTTTTCCTTCAGAGTGAAATACATAATTTTTAAGAGCTTTAATTAGCACCCAGTAGCTTCTTTACAGCTACTGTAGAGAAAATAAACATAAAAGTTTGTCACCACTTTTAATCCTTATGTGAAAGTTCAACTTGCCACTTAAGATGCACATTTCTCTTATGAACATTTGGATTCTTTCATTTCCCAGATGCATTCTAGTTTCTATTGCAATTTATAGCAAAGAAAAATGCATGTCCGGTGGAATCCATTTTTTTTAATATATTTAATAACTTGGTAAGAATGGAGTGGAGGCTTCTGAAGTTATTTTTAAGCTCAGTTGAGAATTTTGAGGGGTTTTAATGAAGGACCTGATTTCAGCATTGATTTCTGCATTATCTCAGTATATTAACATTAGAGTGACCATAGTTATTGTGCAATCTCTTCAAGATGGACTAAAGGTATTTTTATTTCCTTATTTCTAAACGTGCATGGTGTGATGTTGGGGTTTGGATTTTTCTTTGTTTAAAGTGATGCAATGAAAATATTCCCAGGGTTCTTTAGCACACAGCCACACACCTTTGGCTGCTCATAGCCCGAGTGTGTTCCCAGCCTTCACATTATACCGGGTTGATGAGGGGGAGCTGTCAAGGATCTGACACCTTCTCAGGGGCCAAAGCTTTGACTTGGAGATAAGTGCTGTCTGGTGTGCAGGGAGCAGAGTGAGACCAACGTGTCACAGGAGTTTGAAAGTCTGGTGTGGGCTTCCAAGGCAGGCATGTCATTTGCTGTCACTGGTGTCTGCCTTAACGAGGCTCTCAAATCAGCCTTCTAATAGCAGGCAGTTGTGGTGGGTCCAGCATCTTCTGGATTCCAGGTTTTCACAGTAAGGCCAGCTAAAAAAAAAAAAAAAGGAATGTTTCTCTTTTTCCTCAGACCTTTGCACTGCTAGAGACCAAAGCAAGAGGAGCTGAGCAAGCACAAGCTTGACAGGGTTAGAGGATACCACGTGGATCCTGAGCCTGTGGCTGATACCTTTGCCAAGGGGCAATAGCTGGAGATGATGTGGAGCTGCTTTCCCCCATCCTCAGGTATTTCCAGGAGGAAGGTATGAAGTTTTTGAGCTTGTGGGCTGATGCTGAAAACACACCATGTGTGAGCAGTGGGGTTTGTATTTCTTTTTGTACCCAGTGTGTGTCACCCTGATGTCCATGTGCTCAAAGGTGCCAGGATCTGCTCTCCTCCAGCAGTGTGGGAGCCAAAGACACTGGTATCTGGGTGGAACCTCTCCCTGAAGCCACCCCACCTGGACCTAAGTCTCTGATTTAGTCTCCTTCCACCTCTGATTTAGGTGGAAATACACACCACTTTGTCCACTGCAGAGGAAAAAAATTAACTATGGCATTGAATATATTTTAAATCCCATAAATCTGTTGGGTTTTGTTTTTGTTTTTTCCCCCCCATAATTCTTCAGCAAAATATCAGATGTGTATGTAATCCTCTCAGGGGAACTAACATCTCTCTCAGTTTATCTGCTTTAATTAAACTGTTAGTTAATTCTTGATTCTTGGGTGTAAAGAAGGGGAAAATAAATCATCTGAAATTATTCAGTTACTATAGTTTAATGGATTTTTAACAATTACAAATGAAAAGCAACCCAAATAAATAAGACAGTTGTTAAAACTAATAATGTAACAAAGGTAAAAAGACATCCCTGTAGGCTAGGAGAAATAAACAAACAAACCCCAACCACCCTACAATCAAAGACCATCCAGCTCTCTTGTTTTCCCACTAGATGGTCTGCCTGTTAACAACCCATTTGCAGGAAGATCTGAGGAGTATGGGGCAGGAAGGGAGGAAAAAGTTGACATCAAGGTGATGGAATTTGGATTTAGTTGTGCAGTAGAGGTAAAATGGAGGGGTTTGGTGTTGAATTAGAAAAGATGGATTGTCACAGTCCTTGTTCCTTGGAAATCATGTTGCTGGTGCAGAGCTATCAAATGGTGACAGCCTGGGAATTTAAGATTTAAGAGACATCTCTACCTGCCACCAGCAGAAGGTGCAGAGCTCCATCTGGCCTTACAATGGGATGAGGATAACTCTGTGAGGAAAGGAATGAGAGGGAAAACAGAAAAGCTAATTGCATTTTTCCTATTTTCCCAATCAAGACCTATGCCCTGAGCTGCAAGAAGACAGAACAGAGTGGGGCTGTGGTTTCTAGTGGAAGGAAAACTATTTGAGCTGAGGACTCAGTGGAATTGCAGATGAAGCAGTGTGGTGGAAGTGGCCATGTCTCTGGATGCAGGAGCAGAAGCTCCTTTCCCTCAGCACTGCCTGGCTGGAGAGTGAGTTGAGCAGGACTGGCAGAGGTGGGTGCACATGGAGGAGCCTTTCACTCACACCATGAGGCTGCCAGAGAGCAGCAAGGTGTAGAAAACACCAGGTCCCACAGCAGGCTGCAAGGATTGTCTTAGGGATGCAAGAGAACTGGGTGAAATTCTCTCTGAGTGCCTTGAGTCAGAAAAAATAGAGCCCCCAAGCAAGGACATGGACAGAGAGCTGTGCACAAACCTTTCTACTTCAGCCCTGCCTTTCCTACTCACTTTGAGCTCTCTCTATTTGAAAGTGAAATTTCTAATTTTATTCAAATAAAGCCTGGCTTTCTTGTGTTTAAAAAGCTTTTGGTCTTTAGGGATCTCACTGTAGGTGATGGCTTCAGCAGATCCACTTCAAAGCTTTGGCAGATTCAGTGTCCTATCATAGCAGACACTAATTAGTGAAGCTGGAGGTCAAATTCCTGTGGGATCCAACCCAAAGGATACAATACTATCAGACTGGAATTAGTCCACTAAACCAAAACTGGAAACCTGCATATGCAGGTCCAGAGCAGATTTTCCAGTCAATTCCAATAAATGTAGGATTGGGACTTAGAGGAGATTGGAAAAAAAAATCTTGTGAATATTCTATAATAAATAAAGGATTCTAGGAGGAGATAATTATGTATTGATAATAAGGTAATAAGAATAATTCTCTTTGCTCCATGTAAAAGAGAACAGATGTATAATGTGTATATATAAATGTATAAAAAGAGAATTTATCTTGTATCCAGAAAGGGAGAACAAAGGAGTTCTATGTGAGAGAAAACATGGAAAAAAGGTCACACAGTGGAATAAACTCATTATTCACCATTTTAATTTATAGTATTAGTGCTGATATCAGATGCATTTAGCATTTGCCAGCTGATTATACATGAAAATGAAGTGCATCCAGCTTAAAACTTCTAAAGGAAAAAAAATGATAAACTCTTACAAATTAGTGGTTTTGAAACCTTGGCTTCCAGACCCACTCAGAGATGAACTGCACATCAAAAGGTTTGAGATGTCCTTGCTGGGAGAAGCCTTCTTCTCAGTTCTGCACAGGCTACTAAGGCTTTGTTGATCCATTTTAGGAGGAGAGTGCATTTGGAAGGAGGAATTGGATGCTGAGCTTTTGTTGTGATAGCTCTAAGACCCTGTCTTTTGGCTTGGAGTTCTAAGACTCCATTTGAAGAAGGAGGGGAGAAAAAAAAAAAGGAGAGAAACCAGCAGAAATGATTCAGGTGTCAAACAAAAATCTCTTCCAAGAATAAGATTTATTTCACTCTGTAACCCCTTGCCAGAAGTTTGTGTTTTTGGGAAATGAATATTTCAGTCTTGGTGGTATTAGTAAAGCAAAACCAGCTGAGCACATTCAAACAATGGACAGAGCATGTCTCTGCTAATTTTGTGTTTTCTGGCTTTTGTCACTGTTTGTCACAACCATAATTATTGTTTAAACATGGAGGTGAACTGCAAAGCACAAATGAAACTTTAGCTGAGAACTGCTGCATGAATTAAAAATTCCTGCTAAGTTGTGCAAAGCTTCAGCTTGGCCACACGTTTTAATTCATCCTCATTTAGTTTTCTCCCTGCCATCTGAAATTACTCCTGGCTAATGAGAAGATTCCAAGGAAATGTTTATGTACCAGCAAAATAGAAGTGATAAGGTGGATGTTGGGGAAATGGGATGCTTCCAGAAGAGGAATGGTGATATATTGATATATAAATATTCCAATATAGCAATATAATAATAAAATATATCACTTAAAAATTCACAATTTGGAATAATGCAGCTTTCCATCACCTGTATAATGCAGGCAGGTTAGGAGTGTTGATAATCTGCCTCTCTTTCTCCTCTGAAACTTTGGGAATGTTGGGAAGAATTGTTTAAACTGTGACAGGTTTGTTAGCAGAGCTGGCTCTGCTGGAGGAGTCTTGTACTTTAGCTGATGTGTCTTAGTGAGGGGAAAAGAAACCTTGCTCGTGGGCACTCACTTCAGTACCAGGAGACAGCACTCAGATGTCAGTGTGAAAAACACAGCCTGAAAACTTGGAGCCTCTGTGTGTGTTAGAACCAGTTAAAATAAATCAATAGCAAGGCTCAGATTTTTTTCATGTACATAGATGTCTGTATGGATGGAAAGGAAAAAAAAGTTGATTAATTTGTGCTGCCTGTTCCAGTCACTTCAACTACCTCTAGCAATCCAGTGTCTTCATTTCCACCCTGTGATTCTGGAGCTGTTTCTAGCCTCTAGGAGCCCTTGTTCATATACTTTAGGGTGTGCATGGATAATTTGCCATATGTGTGGGGGGATGTTTCCATCCCTAATGGATTTGTGGGTCTGAAGGAAGGAAAAAGCCTCTCTTAATATGGGATTACAAGCCTAATCTGGGCTCACACCATCATGGCTACTATGGAACTTGTCTAGAAAGACAATAATCAGTTTCTACAACAGGTTATGACAAATATTTCATATTAACCCACTCAAAATGGGAGGTAGAGAGAATATAGCAGAGCTTCTGGAATCTTGATCTGGAGTCTTGGTTACCTTGTACTACATTATCTCTGCCTCAGGTGTGCTTGTGAACTGATGGTTTCTTCTGGGTGCTCTGCAAACATCTCTGTAGAAACTAGCTCCTCATCCTGTAAAATCCAAGGTATATACTTCAAACTGAGGTTAAATGGCAAAGAATGTTTAGTAGGAGAAAAAAACCTCTTTATTTTCCCTTTCTCCATAGGTGGCTGTGGCATTTGGGAAGTCAACACCAGTGGAAAGGTTGAAGCAAGAACCCAAGCCAACACTCAATCTCTTGTATAGATAAAGGGGCTTCTGGAACTAGGTATATCCAACCTTTTTTGTTCTATTGTAAATAAAAAGCTCTTTCCTGCAGCAGCTTCTGTGCTGGTTGCTTAAGCAGAGCACAACAGAAAGCAAAACTTTTCCTAAAAGTTTGAGAGTGCTGGCCTGAGTTTGGCTCTAAATCTGGGGAATGGATGTTTACATGCCAAAGGTGGGCAAAGTGGGTTTCAGGATGGATTAGACATGAGACCTGCTTTAGTAATCATCAAATAATTACATGAGTGTAATTAAGAATTCCTTAAGTGGAGGGAAGGCTGGTTTTTGTGTCATCTTGGAAAAGCTATTCTCCTGTTTTCTTTCCATGAAAAGAAGTTGCCATGGCCATCCTTTTGCTCTCTTTGAGTAAGTTTTAAAATGTAAAAGAGAATCTTGAATAACAACAAAAAAATTCATCTTGCTAACAGTGGGCAATATGATCTGAAGTCACTGCCATTCATATGCTCTGGGGCTCTGTTGTATTTCCCCCCTTTTTTTTTTCTCCTCTGGAACAAACTAACCAGGCTTTGGCAAGGCAGGATCTTTTAACATCAAACTGTACTGAAGGCAGATTTCCCCAAAGTGCTTGCACAGCACAGCAAAGTTGCAGTGTTGGCACCGAGACAGGTTTGTGTGGTACAGAAGAATTCTTATATTTGAATGTTTCTATCTTACAAGCCTTTCTGTGTCAAACTTTAAGTGGAATTGACTGTTTATCCCAGTTGATTTTGACTAGTGACGCCTTCCAGGTTGGAGGGCGCTCCCTTCACTCTGTTTCCCATCAGCACTCCTTGACTACTGGCATGTGGTGCCAATTTGTTCCTTCTGTACAGAGAAGAAAAGAAGTTTGGATTTAATTTTAAGCCTTGACACGAGGTTTAATTTGCTAAAAAGGGGAGCTGTGCCATTGTAAATCTTGGAGGAGACACCAAGGTTGCAAAAATTGTCAGCCCAATCTGTTTTGAGCACCATTTCAGTCATTCCTTTAAAGGAACAATATTCCTTTTCACAGCTTGTTCAGCTGTAGCAAACCACACAGGTTAGCACAGAGTTGGCTGGTTATTGTACTTTTCGTTGCTTTTTCTGATCAAGTTTTTAGAAGAGGGAAATGGATGTGCTGAAAATGATTTATCAATACTTTAGATAGAAGGAAAAAAAAAAAAGAATAAAAAATACTCCATTTCAGGTGAGCAAACCTCAAAGCACAGCAGCTTTGCCAGGGAGATTCACAAAGAGAAGAGAATTTTCTCATTAGCATCTCCCTAGACACACAGAAGTGGATCTACATGGTGGATCCAGAAAAGAAAGCTGTGCTAGAACGTGCTATTGGCACATGTAGGAACTCAAGTTCTGATTTCTTACTGATGTTGAGTCAGGCCATATTTAGCTCCAAAGACTAATTGGCTCTGTGGGCAGATTCTGATCTCGACCAGGATGATGTAAATAGTCCCTCTTCCTTTGCTGCTTGATGTTGTAGAAGGGGAGAGGGGGTTTAGCCTGAAACTCCCTGTCTCTGCTGAGAATGTGCATTTGGTCATTGACTTCAGGCAGGTCAGGGTTTCAGCCTCTGTCCTAATTCTTTGTAAATGTTTTCTGATCCATGATGATATTAGCAGGGAAGGGCAGTATGACGTGATGGGATTTGGTAAATATTTATTTCAACTAGTCTGGTTGAAAAAGGAGCAATTTTGTAGCTGCTGAAAGCACAGAAATTTCAGATATAGCAGGAAAGCTGTAACACATGGATGTACATTAAAGCTATAGAATGTCTTGCTTCAGCCCTTTTTTATTTCACTTTATTTTTATTTTTTTTTTTTTGGTAAGAAATAAGTGTCTGACCTAATAGTTCATTTCTGCTCATTTGTCACGTAGGTCCTTTTTATTTCTTGGATTAAGTGCTACAGACCTAATAAATCATAGCTGCTCTTTTGGCACCATTCCAGCTCCTGTTGTCAATCTGGGCAATGTGTAATGTTTTAAATTCTGCAAAAACAGCAACTTTGTGTTAACTTTGTGCTCGGGACTGACTGAGCTTTTCAGGAGAGTTTCCATATTTTCCATATACCTCGGGTGACGAATACAGTGATTTAAATCTCTTTAAAAGTTAATGATGATGTTAAAAACTCCTTGCTTTATTCTAAAATGGAAGGGTTATGTTATCTTGACTTTCTCCTACCTTTTCTTGTGTGAAGAAAGCCTAAAAACCTTTCAGGTGGGAGAAAAAAAAAAAACCAACCCAAAGAGACTGATTCAAACCCTAAAACTCCTTTTGCTGTCTTACGTTTACTGCTGTTTCTAAGCTACATAAATTTTTGTGTTATTAACATGTGTTTTCTTTTTTCTTGCTCTGCTATGCTTGACTGGGTGGGTAGATGTATATACCCTGAAATGTTTTTCAGTATTAATCAAATGGAACTGGGATGCAGTGTTCTGGAGGAAGGAGGAGAAAGGAGAGATGTGCTATGAACTGACCCATTTATCACAATACTCTGCTTTCTTTTGGGTGTAGACTGGAATGAAACAGGTCCTGCTTTGATTTCCAATGGGCTTGACGTTTCCAATGGCTTTGCTGAACACGAGGAGAGCTGCTAAGGCTTTGCCATCACAGAAGAGGATGTGGATCCCCTTGGGATGGACTCGGGGCTGGAGACTCGTGTCCGTGGGTTTGCTCCAGAGCACGTGGGGCAGCAGCAAGCACCTCTCATCTGTGCAATTCAAATGGCATCACTTTCTACCTCTTAAGCACGTGTGGTTTGATTCTTTCCAGACTGAAGCCCGTGCTCCCTGCTGCACCTCACAGCCCCATGGCAGGATTTATGGAGGGGAGGTGCTGGGTGCCTTGCAGGAAGCCAGTTTATCTTTGCTCAGCCCCTCTCTTATCAGCTCTTTCTCTCAGATCTCTTTCTCCTGGTAGGATAGCTGCTACTCCTGGAGGTGAAGGAGGAGTGCAGTTAGATGGGCTTCTCTCTGATTACTCCCTGTGCTTCACTCTAACTCCACGGTGGAAAGATCAGTTTAACCCTTTCACTGCTCTGAGGAGAAAAGGCTGTTTTCTGCACTGCTGGGTATCCCTGAGGTCCTGGCACACACCTGGAGTGAAGGGCATTGTGTTTTAGTTCAGAAACAACGGGCCACTTCTAAAATTCAACCTGAATTGATGACATTCCACTGCATTCCATAAGATAGAAGCCCAGAAAAGCTGATTGGCCTGTGGTTTGCCATTCCCAGAGCTCAGTTTGCTACAGCAGAGCCGAGTGATGCTGGTGAGTGTTATGCTTGTATGGCAAGGGGCTTGCATTTGGTGAGAGCAACCTAGGTTTTGCTCTGTGCAGCCATCTGATCTAGAACCCACTCTCAGAATCCAGTGACCCCTGAGCTGATTCCTGCAGAGAAAAGCCTGATGAGCCAGCTCCAGGCACAGGGATTTAAGTCAGCTGCTGAAATCTGGCTTGAGCCCCGGGAGCTCTCATCTCCCGCTGTCCTGCTGACAGCAGGAGATGCTCTTAGAGGGGAAGCTTCTCCTCAAAGGAGATGTCTCCAAGCTCCCTTCTCCTCATCTCACTTGTCCTCATATTCCCATTTAGGGCAAGGCAACAGCTCTGTTTGGAACTAGAGGGATGAAGGAGGCCTTGTGGTGAAGCACAACGTTGTTTACCTGCAACGACCACAGACGAGGGGGAGAGAAATTCTGCCCCAGTGTGACTGCTGGGAATGTCTCGAGCATCCTTTGTTGGTTCCCTGCAGACAAATTGCATTTGTAGGCACTGAGTGTTTGTGCAATTAATCAAGTATGCTCTGAAGCCAGTGTAATTTGGAAAGATGACCATTTATAGAAGATTCGTTGTTCGCTGACCGCAGTTACAATTATCTAGGAGAACAGATAGGTCAGATTTATTTAATCTGCTTTTTTTTTCCTTTGGTAAAAGCAGTATATTCTGTTAAAATTGGCTAGCAAAAAGATTTGTTTCCACGTGGGTGTGTATTTCAGCACTGCAGAAAAATGGTTATTTCATAAGCTCGAGCATCAATCTTTGGATTTACACAAATTTTAAATAATATTCCTAAGAGCCTGTAACAGGAGCCAAGAGTTATTTTCTGGTTATTAATCTTTCTCCCCTATCCAAAAACATCCCCAAACTTTGTTTAGCTGTACAGTCTCTTCAGACTGTTGATTGTACAGTACTGGGGCTGAGAATGTTTCAGTTTATGCAACCAGTCTCTTTGTTTAAATTTCAATGACAGATCTTTTCATTTTGTTTACAGCCAAATAACAATGCAAACATGTCAGGCTGCAGCCCCAGCCATGGTGTGCGGTCACTGCAGAGGGCAGGCACCAAATTGCTTTCTTGGTCTTATCCTCTTAAAACTTATTAAAAGCATTTCATTGTTCTGGGCAGCTATTAGTGAGCAAAAATAAGCTTTCCTTATTTACATAAGGATGATAGCTAGTCACTATGTCTTCTCAGTTATTAGTTGTTAGGTTAATCAGAAAGCTGTATTACAGCATTTTTATTTTTTTTTTGGATGTGTGGATTGCAGTTGAAGGGAAAAACCCCACATGGCACAAATGGTTTGCTGCAGACCCAAGTGCTTCACTAAAATCTTCTCATTTCATCTGTTTACAGGGTTGGGAGCTGTTTGCATGGAGCTGATGATCAATTTGTACATGGAACTGTTGGTGCTGGGGTATTTGGTAATGCAGACATTGGGGTGAGGCAGCTTTCTGGGCATAATTAATATTAAATGACAATTTTCAAGGGAATTCTTCTAGGTTCTTCAGGGTTTTCCATCTGGTCCTTATCATGCAAAGGTGTCCAGTCAGCAGTGCTCAAGCTGTCTTCAGAATTCTTCCCCAACCCCTCCAAGCACAGAGTCCTTTTGCTGTTTATCCTCAAGAAGGTTTCCTAACCTTCCTAGCAACTTCCTTCTGCTCTTCTAGGACAGGAGAACAACTCTGAGTTGTGGCAGGATAAATAGGCTTTTGCCCTAATATATTAACACCATTTTTTCAGGTAGGTTAACCACACAGGCTGTGCTTTGGCTCTATTTTTGTCTACCATAAAAAAACCCAACAAACCACCAAACAATTACAAACAAAACACAAAAATAAACACAAAACCCAACCAAGCAAAGCACCTGCATTCTAAAATCCTGGTCAGAGATTTGTCAGGCTTGGACTTGAGACTTGCTGAATTTTTTTCCTTCCACTGCTTTGCCTCCAGTGTGGGGCACTGAGCAGCTCTGTGGAAATGATGCTCCTCTTGTGCTCACCCACTGTTTTCTAGTACCCAGACCACACTGACAGCAAGTTTATACCCAAGTATACCCATAAGATCTCTCCATTTACCTCTCTTCTATCCTGAGCAGTCACCTTCCTTATTCACTGCTGCTTTGCCACACTCTTTATGGCAAAATCAAAAATGAAATGCAAAGGCTTGTTTTAAAAATCTGATTTAAGGAACTTCCCCAGTACCATTTTTCCAACTCAAGAGCAGAACCTATTTAATTCATTTATTTTTCCTGCTTTCCACCTCATTTCCTTCAACTTCAGTTTCTTCTTGATGAGTGCTGTGTTTACAATAGATTTTCATGGTTGTAACAGGGTTGACAGCCACCTCCTTGAAGGAACATGTAACATTTACAGCTCTTTCCTCTTGTCAAAAACACAGAGTCTAGGGCCAGCATATTTTTAAGATTCCCTTGATAAATATTTTTGTTTGGTTGCTCTGGGTTGGGTGTTGGTTTGTTTGTTTGTTTTCCTGTTTTTTGCTTTTCCACTAATTTTTCACTCATTCCCATTGCATGAAATTCAGTGACTGAAAGACATTTGTTCAGGATTTCTGGATATCTGACAGCCTGGGAAAAGTAGCACATCCAAATGGTCCCCTGGACATCTGGAAATCCTAGAAATGTCATCTGCAGACAACAAGTGCAGTGAGGCTTTTGTTCCCAGGAAGCACCCAAACAGTCCCTGCATGGTCAGGGCATGCATGGTAAATTGGACTTTTCCTGGAATCATGAGGGTTATGGACCATGTAAGATGTAGTGAGTGTGCACAGGCTCCTCTTTGGAAAACATGGGATAAAATGTGTGGCAACCATTCTTTCCTCCACTCTACTAAGTGCATCTTCTGGGGAAAAGAAAAAAAAAAAAGTTTCTTTTTTTTTTTTAAATATATTTTATTCCCACTTGTAGTCTTAAAATGTTGATGGGAATGAGTAGCCCCAGACAGGGAGAAAGTATTTAAACTGCATATGCTCCATAAACTAAACCACACACTTCTCTCTGCCTGCTTTGTTTTTTGGATTTAGAAGTCTAATTTGGATATTACTCAACCTGGGACACAGCTTCAGATTCTTTAGAGCAGGGCCTGTTGTGACAGAACAAGGGGTAACATTTACAAACTGAAGGAGGAGAAATTGAGACTAAACAGAAAGGAGTTTAGGTTTGTTTTATGCTGAGGGTGGTGAAACACTCACCCAGGTTCCCCAGAGAGGTGGCAGGTGCCCCATCCCTGGAAAGATTCCAGGTCAGGTTGGATGATGCTCTGAAACACCTGCTCTAGTTGCTGATGTCCCTGCTCAGTTTAGGGGAGGGTGAATTAAATGGCATTTAAAGGTCCCTTCCATCCCCAATCAGTCTATGAAGCTGTTCTTATAGCCCAGAATGTGCAGCTGGGGCTAATCCAGAGCTCTGAAATGGAGCTGGGTCCATAAGAGCTTCTCAGAGTATAGAAGTCTCCACCAAGGTGAGATGGAGACCAGCAACCAGATGGATAAGATGGAATATGTGAGGCAGTGCTGTGGTGATAGAGCAAAAATCTGATGAGGTGACTCATAAAAACTTGCCTCAAACCAGTATAATCAAATAATTGCAGCTACTGGATGATAGAGAATTATGTTTTACAATGAAAAAATGGTAAAGGAGCCAAAAATCTGTTAAATGAACTTGTGAGGAGTGAGGAAGAATATGGCAAAGGCTTTGAATAAAACACCCAGAAAGCAAACCTCTGGGGTTTCCAAACCACTTTTTCCTTGGAAAGAAAACAAACACACCCCACAGTCCTGAACAAATGAGTATGAAGTGTGAGTGACTAAGGGTTTAATTCTTCCCCTTCATCAAAACCAGGTGGAAATACCCCAAATCAAAACTGTCATTCCCCACTTGGCACCTGAGGATGCTTAGCAGGAAGCTCTTTCTGAGAGGAGAATTTGGAGCAGAACTATCTGGCCAAGAGAAATCCCATTCACACGCCTAGGAAAACTTGGGGCAACGTCTCAGAGGAAGTTGTGGTAAGAAAACAGAAGCTGAGAATCATGAAAGAATTAAGAGAGCACCCTCAGAAGTTCCCTATCAATGCTTTTTCTTCAATATATTCAACAAAGGGACTATTTCCCTTCAACATTTTCAAATTTCAGCTTGCTTTCCCTTCTGAACTACTCAAAAAAAACCCCCCCTCCTTGCACAGCTTTTAGTGGAAAATCCCTGCCTTTCTTGCTTTTTCTTTTCCTGCTTCTCAATTGGTTTAGAGAGAATTTTCAAGCTCTGGCCTAAAAAGTGACTATTAAAAGCAAGAGATTATAAAAGCAATTGTAGAAAAGTTTGGGAAGTCTCAAGTTGGAACTCTTGTGACAGCCACAGCAAAAGTCCAAGTGTGACTGTGCCACTTTTTCCTCCCACAGTGCTCTACAATGAAAAAATTAACTTAAAAACTCCTTGCTTTCTCATTGGTACTTTGCTGATTCATGAGCATAAAATAATTAAAGGAAAAAAATCTCAGACTGCTGGAATTAAGCATTTCAGAAACTCATTTTCTGATGAATCTTTCTTGAATTCCAGTTGCTATTTCCTGAATCCTACATGTCTAGAAGTGTAAGTCAGAAGTACTTTGGGATTCACTGCTTCATCTGATTCCTTGGAAGAAAACCCTTAGCAACTGACCTCTGGAATTGAGTGGTCTGGAGCAGGCTGATTATGGGAATTTTCCAACTCAAGTTTGGATTTTTTCCTTCTCTTAATCCAAGATCACAGCTTTAATTTCTATAAATTGAGAGGTTTTGTTTGTATGGGATTTTTTTTGTTTGTTTTGTTGTTTGGGTTGGGTTTTCATTGTTGTTTGTTTGGTTTTGCTATTGGTTTGTGTGTGTTTGGGTTTTTTTTTGGTCTTATTTTTGAGGCTTTTTATTAATGAAGAATCATTACTGCAAGCATTTCTATGGGTCTGGTTTTACAGGGGTCAGAATTCCAAGGTCATACTTCTCTTCCAAGTTTAGAGGAGAGCAGAACATTATCCAAGAGCAATATCAACCTGAAAACAAGATTCTTGTGATATTTTTTGATTATTGTTTGCTTTCTGTCATTTCTTTCCAGAATTTATATTGTTTGATTTTTTTTCTTGTAGGTCCAATTAGATCTTTTGGAAACAACTGATGAAAAAATAAGAAAGAAAATGATGCATAAATTAAATGTGAGGCACAAATGTTTTCATACTATATATTTTTATTCATCAGAGGCAGATAATTTTTGAAATGGCTCAGAAAAATTGCACTTTCTTGGGTATATTAAGGAAGCCTCCTCTATTTTAGAGTGGAACTGACGTGTACAGGGTAAACTAAAAAGCTAACATTTAAGGCAAGCTCCATTTTAGCCTCTCTGGCTACTCATCTGCTGTAATAGATGGGAATTTTCCCTCCTCTATCCTCTCAATTGTGTGCTCTAAAACCTGTTAGTGTCACTGAAGATGATACGGGTGTTTCTAAGGAGAAATTTAGTCTGTATTTTACATATATGAAATGATTAAAAATGGTATCACCTTACTAAAGTGATTGCTACAGGACACTTGGTATCCAGTTAACTCTCCCAAAGCTGCTTTGACACCAGCCAAGGTATCATTATATGGGGAATGAAGGGGTGTCAAATAAAGCCTTGTTTGCTCAAATCAAATGCTCTGCTGGAAAAAATAAATACATTTCTAAAATAAATAGAGGGATGAATGTTTTCTCCTTCATTTCCCATAGCTATCACTGGGAAGATTGCAGTGCAAACACTTCTGGCTGGACTCAGTGACCTTAAAGGTCCTTTCCAACCTAAATGACTCTATGGTCTGTCTTCTAGATGAAAAGATGGGTGTCTTCCAAAGGTGGGTTTTCAAATGGTCCCTGGTTGTTCTCTGGACTAAGAAAAAATGAATGAAAAAATGAATTGGTACCTAGAGAAGGAAAACATTTGCAGTTGTCCAAATGGAGTTTCCATTAGAGATGCAATGTCTTTATTTGCAACAGTCCAGAAAGCCACAGAGAGGATAATCTTCAAATCCCTTTTCTCCTTGTTCTCCACTTGCTCTGGTAGGTGGTGTGTTCTATGGATCTGTGGATCCAGTGGCACAGGAGTTGGTATAAAGCATCCTGGGACAGAGCAAGGGGGTTAGTTGGGGTTTGGTTTGAGGCTGGGGGGGCAGGGATGGCTCCTCCTTCACTCTGGAGGTCAAGTGCAGCATCACCTCTGGAGCTGGTGGTCTGGGGCTAGACCAAGTGATGCAGCTGCCCCACTGGTGCAGCAGATGTGCTCAGTCTCAAGATGCTTTCACTCTCCTCTGACCTGGGGCATGGGAACCTCACTGCATTTCCCAACCCAGGTCTCATTAGCTTGTTACAATGAGATTATTGAGGAATGCAGCTGAGAAAAAAACCACATATTATTTCTCATTTGTGCTAGTGGGTAAAAACTGCCTTTTGCCTGGAATTTCTCTGTGTCATTTGTCACTCAGCAGATCTGATAAGGGAAAAGAGTGTATTCCATTGTTGTTCTATTTAATGATTTTAATTAGTTGCATGCAGTCAAGAAAAAATTGGACATGTCTGCCTTTCAGCTTCCTTCTCTGGGTGGGTTTTTTTTCCTTGTGTTTTATTGGTGTACCATTTTCACAACATAAACTGTGCAAACTGGCTGCTTTTCCTTGCATATGGAGCTTTTACTAGAAGTTCATGAGAGGTTTTTTTAATGAGAATGGAAATCTGCAAAGTTTTGTGACATTAAACTATGCTCGAGCTACATCTTTTTGTCATAAAACACTAATGTCTCTCTGAACTGTAATTTCTCCATTGAATATTAAGAAAATAAAAGCACAACTTAATTTTATTTTTAAACATGCTTAAATGAACTACTAATAGTTCACTGCAATATGTTGTATATCCCAAATGACATCATTCTGCACAGTAATATTTTGAGTATTGATTTTTTTTCTAGGCAAGACTTTTTCTTTAAATTCCTGTAGATTATTTTAACTATATATTCTGCTATAGTGCAGAAGATATTGAAAATATCTGGTTTGCCTCAAAACATAGATTGAATTTTATTTTACCTATAGCACTGCATAAAGTGCCAGTAAATACCACTAATGCCACCTGCAGTCTGTTGCATTAATAATTACATTAAAAAGGTTTCTTATTGTTACAGTGATTTATTGTAATATGATGTGGGACTACCAATGTATTGAAACATTATGAAGCTTTTTATGAGGAATTCAGAATATTTTTCTTTTTCCTCCTGGTGAATAGATGTGAAGAAACTTTATATAACAACAACCACAAATCCTACATGTTTGTATTTTACAAGGCTAAGAAATTGGTTAAAGTTCTGCTTTTTCCTTCAAGAAAAAGGGGGGGGTTTAAAGTAGAATAAGCTATCCTGTAAATCCTTTATTATTTCCTCTCACATAGATGGTATTTCTGGCGTGTGTTTTGTGCTTTGAGGCTTGGTAAATAGCTTGCCTGTTTTATAGGTGGTTAAAATAATTGTGTTGATAAGATAATTAACTGGGACCTAGGTGTGATCTTCTGGTATAATCACAATTTAATGCTGAGGTTTATTTTAAACCAGGGATATTATTAATTTATACTAGCTCAAATCATTGTGGCACATCAGATACTGGGAGTTCTTCTTTTCTTTTTTTGTGTTTGGCAATTTTCCCCCCCTCTACATATCACCATGGTATATATTTTTTTATTGTGACAACACTCTATAATACAGATGAAGTTCAAGGCCATGTCAACTTCAAGCTTTCTATGTGTGCACTGTGCTGCTTCTCTGTATTAAATGCTACCACTGGACTATTTTCACTCAAATCCTGCCCATTTGCCACCAGTAATGCAGAAAGAAATTTCATCTGCACCAAATAATTACCATTTAGCCACACATTTATATTATTAAAATGTGTTATTCCTCCAAGTCTTAAATGCAGTTGCACTGTGAAGCTGCTCTGCCTGCTACTGCTAAATCTCCCACCAAAGAAATGTTGCCAGTTCCCTCTGGCCAAATAACAGTTCTGGAATTATAAAATATATTGGGCCTGTTTTTGCTTCCCTTCAATAGGCAAAGTTTAACAAGACCAAAGCCTGCTGGACAAATAAAAAGAACTAAAGAATTGAAAGAACTTGCAGAAAAAGCAGTTTCGGGCTCCTTTAATTATCCATGGATGCCAAAAGGCACAACAAGGAGGAGATTCCCATCAACAATGTGACAGATATATATATATATTTTTTTTTTATTCTACAGTGTTCCTGTCAGTAAAAGAAATTTAATATAGATTCTCTTCTCAATCTCTACCATCTCATTTAAGTGTGTAGGTGACTGAGTAATGCACCCTGGGAAAATCTGTCTTCTCAGAAGCTGTCATTTGCTGACACAGACAAACACACTGTGCTGGGAAAAGGGCTGAGGAGAAGCAGCACTTGTTCAATTCAGTATTTTTCTGGTATACCTGATTCCTGAGGTGAAGCTACAAAAGCAGCAGCATTACAGTGTTAACTATGAGAGTTGCCAAGAGTATTTCTCCTGAGCTCGTTGGATGAGACATAAAAAGCAGGATATTTGCTAGCAGCCTTTATTTGAAGGTGATGCAGAGAAGATTTCTTTCCCCACATAGTCTAGGTTGTCACCCTTAGTGCTGGCACCACTTTGCTGTGGCTGGGGAGGGTCTCCAGCTTGATCTCTGCATTCTCTGGGGGGTTCTGCTCAGTGTGCTGCAAACTTCCCTCTCTTCTGGACTCTCAATAAATCTCTTTATGGGATAATTTCCACACATCCCAGCTACTTGCTTAATGCTTGAACCTCTACTACTTCTTCTGTAGCTAATCCAGATGCACTGATCCTCAAACCAGCATATAAAGAACTTTTTGGGTGTGGTTATGGCATAGTCTATAGCTTTTGCATTTCTTTGATCCCCAGTGCTTTAAAAGTGGAATATTAATTTGTTTTATTTTTTTTTTCCAGTGGCATAAGGAGGAGATAAGTGGAATTACCAAAGGGGTTGACTGCAACCAGCTGATTGTGCACCTAGCCCACCTCAAATGGTTTCCCTGCAGAAACACTCCTAAGGTGAGGAAAAACACATGTCCAAAGGCAGTTACACTGCTTTTGGAGTGAAACAGTTTGTAAGAGAGGAGTTATTCTATAATTGATAAATAATATCAGCCAGCATGAAGTTTTATTGCCCATCTTGGTGTACACAAATCTATCTACATATATCAATGTGCAGTGTAGCAAATATTTATTTAAAAAAGGATTTGGCAATAAAAAGCTTTAAATTCTCAGTCCTGAAAGAGGCAAAGCAGTCTTCTCATTCCTCTCACTGGGATAGGAAGATTAAGCAATTTGGGCAAAGTTTCAGTGGAAATCTGTCGTGTGGAATTAAACATTAAATACCATTCCAATCTTTAATATCATGATTGATTGTATTTTTATCAGCAGATGATGCACATTGTCTCAGAACTTTTTCTGGTTGTTTTTAGCAGCTGTAGGTGTATATGCTGATAACTTGACAGAGTCAAAAGTTAACATCTTTTGAGTTAATCTAACAAAGGGATGCTGAAATAACCCAAAGTAAAAACTCCTAAAATCCTCACAATGTGGGACAAGTAAATATAACTACAGTTTCTCAGAGAGTCTGGTTATGGTTGTTGTTGAATCCCAGCCAGACTCTTCTCATGGGTGTTACTGGTCCATGATCCCCAGGCCAGGTAGGAGGGAAATCTTTTTTTTCATTACACTTGCAGCCTCATTTCCATGTTAAAGATTTCTGAAGAGTGGTCAGTGAGTTTCTTTAAGCTGAAGGCTTCAGTTCTTCTCAGTGCTGAGGATATTTTCTGTGGTTGTTTCCTCTCATGCTCAGGATCCTGAGCATCCTGATTCATGGAGGATGTTCCCCTGGCTGAAAACACAGGGATTCTCTGGGAAATGCACTCTTCTTTCCAACTTATCTCTCCAGCCCTCTTTAATAAATGATGTGTTCATGATCTTTTAACATCAGTAACAATTTGTTAGTCATATTACACTGGAGAAGAGAGAGACTGGGAAGCTATCTGAACCATTTTAAAACTTAAATTAGCCACCATAAAGTGCAGAATAAAATTATAAAGACTTTCTTGTAATACAAAATTCATAGAGACAAAACTCTAATTTCCTGATGGATATATGATATTAATGTAACGGATACCTCAGTGTAGTTAAATTGCATTAAATGGTTATTAATGCTTGAATAAACTTCAAGGAAGTGGGTACTGGTTGAAATGGGATAATATTTTGTTCTGCTAAATTATACGTTAATTGGTATTTCCTCTCTTGTAAAAGGACCTAAAGGGCTTAATAAAATATGTGGTAGAAACATTATTTTTTCTTCTTGAGATGTTAAGTCTAGAGTTTAGCTGGAAACATTTCAAATCATTGCCAGAAAAAATTCACTGGATCTCATGGTGACTTTACAGGACTCCCCAAAGTAAATCATTACAGGTTTTGGTTATTTGGGAGTGTAAAGGGCAATATGCAAAGGAGGGAAAGAAAAGCTCAGAGTTGAATGGTTTGCTGCTCTGTTTTCACGTTGGAATTTACAATTGGATGAAGGGAGCTGCTCCCAGTGTAATGCAGTGGGTGATGGAGGCTGTTGGCATGACACAGGGACACCCATGAAAGGATGGGGACTAGCAAAGGCTCTCAACACCTATTTCCAGATAATTCATGCAGGTAGCAGCAAATCAGAAGGTTGGTTAAGAAAGTCTCATCTAATGCTTCTCATTCAGCAATCTAAAATTTCCTGAAGTGATTTTTAGTCCTCCTTTGCAGAATTTGCTTCTTCCTGATTGTATCAGAATGGACCTGAATTATTGAAGGACTAAGTCTGATATTCCCACATGGAAATATTAACTAAGTTGGGAGAAGGGAAAGAAAAACCAAACACTCCATACAAGAATATGGATATGCTTAGATGTATGGATTTATTGGTATTATGACTTAAGCTTCCCTTCACTTGAACATTCAATAATAACATGCTTAATAATTACTGAAAATGAGATGTTTCCTCCTTTTCTTCTGAAGAAACTTTAGTTGATTAATGATGATTGCCTACAGATAATTAACTACATCACAGAAAGGAAGTAAAATGATTTCCTGGAGAACACAGAAGTTAGTGAGGACGCTTTGATCTCTCACTAGGCAAAAGCCATTCATGTTTTGATTGCAGTGTTGGGTTTTCCAAAGTGGATATAATAAGTTATGGTTTCTTTGCTCCTCCTGGCAACCCCTCCCCATGTTAAAAACAGACCCTATCTTCCAGGTTTCTCATAAATGGTTTTATTTTCCAGGTGATGCTGCCTGGGAAACACAAAGATCAAATATCCTCACACTGAGTTGTTCTTTTTGTGTCACTTAGAGCAGATCAGAGAGACAGGAGGAGGTTAGCCAAAGTTTTTGGGCTCTGTGATTTGTCTTAGAAGGCAAACACGATAGTGAAATCAGATACTTTTGATGCAATATAAATACTTTCATATTTACAAAGAATGGGCAAGTTCCCATTTCCTGATTGCTGCAGGATTCACACAGGAGACAGCATTTTTGTTTCCAGCCAACTGTGATCCTTTTGGTAGATTGAATTCAGGGTATGGGCCACAACTGTTTCTCTCACTGTTCATAGTTTTTTCTCAACTTCCATTCCCTTTCTGCTTATTTTTCTCTGAGACACCTTCAGAAAGCCCTTTACCCAGCTGTGCTTTGAGTGCATCCTTGCTCTAAATACTGGCCTGGATCTGGGTGTGATGTAGTTTTGTTTTTATTGATGATTTTTATTTTGAATCCTCCTCATCATCAGCTGAGGTGACAACATGACATGGCTCTTAAGGATATGGGTTAGTGGTGGTCTTGCCAGTGTTAGGTTTATGATTGGACTCAATGATATTAAGGGTCTTTTTCCAACCTAAGTATTCCCTGACCAGTCCATGGAGTGATAATTTGTGCTGGCTGTTGCTTTGTTAACTGGGTTTATTTCTGCTTGGACAAGAAAAAGTCAAGGAAAATTCATTTTACCCTTAGAATTATTATTGGTTTTAATAGGAAAGACAAAAGGAGAACTTAAGTAGGATGACACCCGTGTCTGAAATGAGAAATAATGTGTGAAATTCTATGAAATTCATCTGTGTGTTGCTTTCTGAGCTGTAACCTGTGTGCTCTGCAGCCATTAACATGCCTCACCCTAAGGCAGCTGGTGAACCCTGCCTTGCAAGGCACGTGCTGAGGCTTCTTCTCCTGAGCAGAGGTTCACAGCTTGGTCCCAAAGGAAACAAATCCCTTCATTATCATCTGGGGTCCTCATCGTGGCACTAGATCTGGAAAGGTGTGTTTGACAAGGGACAGCACTCAACAGTTTCACTCACACAGGAAAAAAAAAAAAGGAAGATGAATAATTCCCTCTGCAACAGGGTTTCACATGAAAAAGTCTGTGACCTGACTTATCTGGGAGGTCAGGCTAGATAATCCAAAAGCTCCCAGAGGGTATTAAAATCTAGGTATCATTAATAGAGAACCACTGTGCATCTCAGGCAGTATCAGGAGATGTTGGAAGTTGCATCCATGCTTCTGTGGGGAGAAAACAGCTGTTTTGGGGAGGTTTTCCCATTTTCTCTGGAGCAGAGGGAGCTCAGAACTAAGACTTGCTCCACCAGGGAGGAGTGATTTATTGGATGATCTCTCTGAGCTCCCAGCTTCTTCCTTCCCAGCTTTCAATGCACAAGAATGGAAACACTTTGTGGGCTTCATCTTAATAGGGACTCCCCCACCCCAAAACAAGATCTTTATCCCAAGATTTTAATTAATTGCCAAAGTTAAAAATAAATCGTGCTGGAGTACCATTGATAATCCTCCTAGGCTGGCTTTCATTCATGTTAATGTGTAATACAGCCACAGTAAGATTTAATTTTAACCATAATTATAAAAGTTTGAAATTAAATCTTACTAGGGATGTGTTCTCCATTAATATGGACAAAAACTGATCTGGGAGGATTATTATGGGGGACACAAGAAAGATTTAATTTTTAACTTTTATAATTAATTCAAAAATGTGATAAAGGATTTTGTTTCAGGGGAGGGGGGGGGAGTGCTCTCCGGACCACTAAGACATCCCAGCAGTCTTTCAGAGTCATCTTAATTACAGCCACAAAGAAGTATTTGTTAGAGAATAGTGGTCAGGAGCTCAAACTGCTGCTTTTTTATCCAGGAAGAAATGTGCAGGCACTTTGGAACTTTTGCTGAAAGAAGCAGTGCGGTGAGGAATGAGCTCAGAGGGAGATATATAACATTTTTATATATATATTTTGTATGTATGAGATATATTTCTGTGTGTTTATATATATTTACAAATACGTGAACTCAGAAACACACAAATATCTATAAATGTCTGTATAGGTAGGTAAATATACAGGTATTTTAAATACACACGTGTATGTACATATACAAAACTGGCACCAAAAATGGATTTTTCTCTCTATTTCTAATACTTCATACACATAGATCCACAGAAATGCACACTAACATATAGACAGCTCTCAGAAGAAGGGCAGATAATGGCAATAAGACAAAAGGAAGATGAATGGAAACCATTTCTTTCAATAGTTGCAATTGTATTTGGCTGCACTGAGTTTGGGCACATTTGTCATGCTGCACAGAGGGCAGAAATCAAGTAAATTTACTGAAATTTTCCGATCAGGTTATGTCACAACAAAAGATGTATGAAAAAGTTTAAAAGGAATCAAGTATCAATTCCCCAGGTACACACTTAGGAACCAGCTTCAGCTTTAAATCACAAATCTTCTCTGTAAGAATGTGTCTTGATTTCACTTTTGCTGTATTTTAGTAACTTTTACACAAGATTTATACAGTATTCCAATGCAGAGAGGTTGGAGATTTCTTCTTTTATTTTTTTTCAGTTCATCTTTTTGTTGTTCTGTTTTTTTCTTTACTTTCAATGCTGAAATTCTAACATTCAATCTGAAAATTGAAGAATCTTTTCTTCTTATGCCATGAAATAAGATTGAGTCATGAGTCTTGGGGAGGATGCACAGAGTTCAGAGGCAGGTTTAAATCCTTATCCTGATAATTCATCAGTTGGTGTTCAGCTTTATATTAAAAAATAGAAACAATTAAAAAAAAGTGGGACTTTTGGACTTTGAAAAAATCCAGATTTGTGATAGGATGAAAATGACCTCTTTTATTATTACCAGTGGTATCTTAGAGTGGGTTTTTTAGGGGTTTTGCCTAATATATTATTTTTTTCCAAGTTTATTTAGTAACAAAAGTTACTGAAGTTCTGAAGTAGGTTGTAACAAATCTGTTGCTAAATGAGACATTAGATGTGGTATATTATAAAAATATTGCAAGACTCTTATAAAATAGGTGTAGCACTAACTGTGTTTTGTACTCAAATTGATGGAAATGTGGAATTTCATCAGAGAAAATTTTTCCTGGTCAGTTGCCTGAGAAGCAAGTGAGACATGCACCATGTCTTGTCCTTGTCTTTACTCCTTCAAACCAACCCCACTGCCTGTGGAACTGGGAATGGCACCAGGTATCTCCAGGGTGTGAAGGGACAGAGAAATATTGATCGTGGTGAATGGAAGAACTGGAGACTTGGACTGGTCCAGTGAGAAACTTTTCTCTCCCCCTCTCTCCCTCACTCGCTCCCCCTCTCTTTACCTCTTTTACAAACTTCTTTTTCCTCAAAATATAGTCGCGCAGTGAAATAATCACCTACGAAATTAACATCTTTATCAGTCCCATTAGTTTATTTATTAGGGAGAACTAATGTATTGCTTGGTTATTGTTGGATACTGTGGTGACCGGGCCTCCCCGGGGCCCTGCCGAGCAGGGGCGGCCTCTGTGGGGCGGGATTCACTTCCCGCCTTTTCCCCTGAGAGGAACGAGACACCTTAAACCTTCTGGCTATGAAAAAGTCGGTGTATTTCTAGTGTTTTTTTTTTTTTTTTTTTAATTTTTCCATTACCACAGAGAACGTGTTAGAAAATAACAATACTTTGCTATGATGGTGTCCATCTGAATACATCTAATTGATATAGGAAAATGAGGGAATGAAGCTGCACCTCAGCTCTGTGAACTCAGGAACACACCTGGTTTATGGACAAGAAAAGTGCAAGTAGATACCAGAATTAAAGGAGTTATCCTAATGGCTTTGCAGAACTAACTAACATTGAGAACAGGTCCTGGAAAACTAACAGCATTTGCAAGTTAGTCATTCTTAATGTGGTGTAACAAATCGTGTGGCTCTGTCCTCTTCAACATCCCTGGATTTCCAAGAACCTTCCAATTAATAACTAAAACATTCAGTGTTTCACCAAAAAAATGCACCAACAAATTAATTTTGGATTCCATGCCTGCCACTGGAGATACCTTAGATAATGATTGACCATTTAAATTAGTGCAGTGCATTTTATACTGTAAACATTTGGCTGCCAAAGGTAGTGGTAATTGCATAAACATACCTATTTTTTCAAATAAAATACGGTGGTAATTTCAGGAAGCCCCCAACCTCATCAGAAAATGCCCAAGTGCTTCTAAATCTTCAGCCTCATTATAAAAAAATAGTAATAATAAATTAGTAAAAGGTATTTTATTACAGGATCTCCCCTTCTGTCTCTTTGGCTTTCAGCCAAAGCACACTATGAAGTAACAGCTGGAAATGACCTCCACTCTTTCAAATGTGTTGTTTCTTTGGTTTGGCTTAAAATTAATCATATGTTTAAAAAACATAAAATGAATATTGTAGATATTTTTTGGTAAGCCCCAATTTTTACTCATAATGTGGCTCTTTGACAGCACCTAATATGACATCAGAGTGATGTTACTGTGATTATGTGGTGCAACATTGGAGCTGTAATCCATGGCTATGATGATATATTAAACATTGACAGGGAACTTGAATATATAATTGGCAATGACAAAAGAAAGCATGATTTAATATCTTCCATGCCACCCTCCCCACTCGAGTTGCTCAGGGTCATGCCTTCTCAGCGCATTCTCATTATTTCCAGTAGAATATCCTTGATGTTCAGCAAGTATTTATGGGAGCCTACAAGAGCCTCACTGTTGGATATGTTTTGTACATAATACAGCAGTCGAGGGATTTCTAATATGACATCTTTCTTACAAATGAAAGCCTTCAAAATAGATATTTTTTTGGTTTTTATATTTTTCCTCCCTCGTATCTAGAAGATAGGACAATGCTTAGTTAAACATGAGGTCATTTTCATGATAATGTTAGGCTCCAGATAAGCTCAATATATATCATACTCTGCAACTCAACTAATCAGTGAGTGAGTTGTTTTTAACTTGTTTGCATTTGATTTGCTCTAAGAATTACATCTTTCTAAGCTCACAGAGGACCCTTCGGGTACAAACTGTCCTGTAGGTTTTTACATATCCAGCCGAACTTTCCCTTTCCCATCGTGTCTCCTTGGCCTTTGTTTCTTGTAGCACTGAACAGAAATGCACTCTGTCAAACACAGCCAGGAGATATCATACCCTTGAGGAAAGCTGAGTGCTCGTGTTCCCACGAAACCCTTCCTTGCTCTGCAGTTGTGCTGAAGTGAAGAGATCTTCCCAGCTGTTACTCTCTTTCCCTTTCTATTTCTCAGCACCACATTGGAGCTTTCTGCCTTTTGAACCCATCTTCTTTCTGTTTCAGCAAAAAAACAAGTACCTGAACTCCTCCAGTATATTTTTTTTTTTGTTGTAGCCTTCTGTCTTTCTTGTTCTGTCTAAAGGAAGGAAATCTTTCTGTACCTCTACAAAACTATGTTCCAGAAGTTACTTAAAATACTGTTTAACTTACCCTAGGTGTGACTTTGTCATGGGAGTTCTGCATTTCTCTGTGTGTATTGTTTTCTGTACTCATATTCACAAGGGTTGGTGGTGACAGGACAAGGGGTGATGGCTTTAAGCTGGAAAAGGGGAGATTTAGGTCAGACATAAGGAAAAAGTTATTTAATCTGAGGGTGATGGATCCCTGGAGAGGTGGTGGAGGCCCCATCCCTGGAGACCTCCCAGGCCATGCTGGGGGAGGCTCTGAGCAGCCTGAGCTACTCAGAGATGTCCCTGTTAGTGCAGGGGTGTTGGACTGGATGCTCTTTGGGGCTCCCTTCCAACCCAAACCAATCTCTGATTCTACTCTGTGTCTGCTTTTCTAAGAGACTAATTTAGGTCCAACTGTCTCAAGTTCACATTACCCATACAAAAAAAAAACAACCCAAGAAACAATTGTTTCTGCCACTGCCATGATGTAGCTTCTTTCTTGTCTAAGAAATCAGCCTTGCCAGGAAGGTTTACTCCCAAAACACACATCCAACAAGGAAGCAGATCCTTGTGGGCCACTTGCAAAGACTTTTTTTTTTTTTCTAGTTTTCCCACCTCCCTGCAGTGCTAGGGAGTTTTATTAGAACACCCTGTAAAATCCAGTGATGTATCTGGTAGCAATCTAAATTGTGATTAGCCAATGGAATTCTGCTTTTCCATTAACTCTGAAGCCCAGTGTCCCTGAGATTTATATCCCTGAATCTCTCAATTGATTTATAACCTGGTAATCCTTTTATCCCCATTTATATGCAGCATAACTTGACATAAGTGCTAGAATGTCTCCATTAATTGAATTCAAGAGTGTTGGACTGAGAAAGTGGACTTAAAACTTTTAGGCCATACTGTAAATACACTTTATGTCAAAGGAAACCAGGAGGTGATAAGTTCTTGTGTTGCTTCATCTTTATGTTCACTCTCCAGTGAATGTAAAAAAAAATAGAGAAAAATAATCTACCAGCTCTTAATGCTGTATCTGGAGTTTCTGTTAAAAATAAGAATGTTAAAATACATCTGTGAATCTATATGGACTACCTGGTTCCTAGATGTTGTGGTGTAGAGACCAGCCTGAGTCTCAAACACCTCATAGTGTTTTTGCAGGGTTGTTCAAATTGAAATGGCTAGAAACTAGATTTCTGGATTTCAAAAGAAAAGAAAAAATTATGGGAAAGCAATTCAGATTTTAGGTGCCTGACTGTGGCTGCCACAGTGAAGAGCTAGGAAGTTTTTCTTTCCTTGTCTCAAACCATGCAATATTAACATTCCCCATGCTGTAGGGCACACAAGTGTGGAGTCCCAGCCCTGCTTATTTCAATTATGTGGTGGAAAATTTAATAGTTACTGCAGCTTTGCATTATTGCTGCTCCTTCTGTGTGGACTCAGACTTTAGATGCACACATCAGTTGTAAGAGAATCAGTGCAGTTCCTCTGAAACAATGGCTCAGCAGCAGCAGCCCCTGCAATAACCTTTAGTGGCCATGTCTGCAGAGGATGGGGGGAGTCCCATGTTACTCTTAAATCAAATATGTGGCACAGCAAACTGAGGAGCTATTAAAATATATTTATTATTCATTATTAGTAAATTGCCTGCATGTGGAGTACTGTAAGAGCAGCAAACTTACAGTTTTGTTGACTCATTAAAAGTCTGTGGTGCAATGTCCTGCAAACCCCAAATTTGTATTTATAGCATTAATTTTCCAGCTCTGTTTAAGCAATTACAGCTGTGTATTACATGAGAAAGATGCAGAATGAAGGTAAATCTTCCAGGAGGTTGGAAATTTGCTGGTTGAATACACTCCAGTCTATCTGGAGACTTCATGTGCTGTTGGGATAGAACCTGATTTAACCCAGAAATGTACAGGTGAGGCTGGGGGAGATCATGTGTGCCACTACTGAAGATGTGTTAATAAATTAGAATTCTGCATGCTCTGTGCATTCCAATTGCCTCTTTAGGAAATACTTAACACATTCAAGTCTGCCAGAAAATCAGATGAAACGAAACCCATTTAATTCCTTAATTTGGATGATGTTATGCAATACTACATCATGTTGCATCCATAGAAACAAGAAATGGATGTTTTCTGAAGCAGATCTTCTGTTTCTCAGCACTTTGTTAATCTGCTGGTATCTTCAGGGAGAGGATGGGAAGATAACTTTCCATCTTCTGGATGTAATGTCATTTTAACTCTGCAGGAGGAGAAAAGGAGTAAATAACACAAAAGGAGGGCCATCATTTCTGCCCCCCCTGTGTTATGATGATGAAGCTATAGTGCTACAATAATGAGAAGAATTTAATGCATTGAAACCTCATTGTCAAGATTGTTATATTTCATGACAGCATTCAACATTTTTGCCTCCCAAAGCTGCTTCAAAATCACCTTAGATGATGGAGTTGTTCAGAGAGAAACGTGTACATGAATATGTACAGTGTAAGGGCTGTTAGTTAGCAAATAGAGAAATAAAACCAACTGACCACAGCTAATCACCCATGAGGGGAAAATGCTCTGCTGCTCCCTGGGTGTGTGGGCTGGGCAGAGAGGCCAATAGGAAGCTGGGCAATCTAATGGTCACCAGCAACAACAGCAGCATCAAAAAACCCTAATTATTCTGAAAGATGGCCAGCCAAAAGTCTGTTACCAGTTCCTAAAAGGCAGTTGCATGACATTGATAGCAGAACTAGCTGAAGAATGAACTAAGTGTGAACATCAAACAAAAATATCTTAAATTGCTTTTCTTTTGAGTTGAACAGAATTCAGTTTATCAAATCTTTGGAAAAAAAACCCCCAGGCAACAGCAGCTCCAGAGTTTCAACTCCAGTTGGAGTGAGAAAGGAAAATAGATTTGAGACTGGGTAACTGGAGGATGACCAAGATCCCCTTGTGCAAATCAGGTTCAACTTCAACAAAAAACCCATATTGGGAGTCTACTGTCATCACAGAATAGTTCAGTAGGTTATTTTGGAGTGAAGCAACAGACTGTTTTACTTGTCCTGCCTCAACAGAGAAGAACAGGCATTGCAATATGGTGGACAAAAAACCTGATTCAAACATCACCTTAATTTTCTGAGAGCATTTCTAGGATGCTTTGTTGACCCTAAAACCATCTGTGCAGCTACTTCAACCCTGCATACTTTGGGTTTCTGGTTATTAAAAGGAGTCCCACTCAAAAGAAGCCCCATCTTCTGTATTTTGTCTGTGTGCTGTACAAAAGAATTGACTGTCTGATGAAAAACTGTCTTGTCACGTGGAGTAATAAAATAATATTTTTTGTGCATAACTTGACCTGTCCTAGTGAGTTATGCTGCTCATTGTTTCATGGTAACAATTTCCAATGGGATTTTAATAATACCATCTTACCAGCTTGTACTGTGTAAGCTGTTACATTCAATTTGTAAGACAAATATTCAGGTATAAAACTAGATAATCCGTATCCCTTTAGAATCAAAAGTCACTTTGCCAAAATATTTTAACACATGAAATTGCTTCTTAAGAGATGTTTGCTATGATAAAACGACAGAAAACTACATTTTCATTATAATTATAACTGACTAGTGGTGCTAAGTTTTTTATAATTTAAAGGTATTCTCAAATCTGACAGCTCTTCCACGTTGAATTATGCATTTCTGGCTCTTAAATAGTTCTGCTGGCATGAGACAGCTGAGATGAAGTTGTCTTTCTAAAATAATTGCTCCGTGGAGCATCCATTATACCTTCAGAAAAAAATGTATTACTTGACTTCTACAAATTATAGACTAGCCTATAATGGGTATTTTTGACAGCTATTAGCTTTTGAAAAAAAAAAAAAAATCTGAACAGTAAAATGAGTATTGATATCACTCTGCTGTGTCTTGCATGTTAATACCAACCTTTTCTGTGCTCCTGTTCTCCAGCATGATGTCATCATCAATTATGAGCATATTGATGTAATTGCACTCATCCTGAACTCCCCCCACTGACAGAGCAACGTGTGCATGCTGATTTATTTGTTTTTCCACAGTCATACTCACCTCTTGGTCCCTGTTCTTGGAAAAAGTAAGAAAAAAACCCCAAAACAGCAGAGGCTTAAGAATAAAAATCCTCTTTTGAGACCATCAGTGCTGGGCATAGCTGTGGGTTGTTAGACTGTGCAGTCTCTGGGAGGCTGGAGGATGGTGCTGATGGCTCTTGGCACAGTGGGGCTGACCCCAGAGACAACATCTCCATGAGCAGTGCCAGGCAGAGGCTCAGGAAGATGTTCAGGGGTCTGAGCTGACCTTTGTTGGGTGCCTGCAGCAGCCAACTCAACGTGGGTTTGCCAGTCTGATGTATTTCCACTCTGAGATTCCACTTGAGTGAGTTCAGCAGTGGGCAGCACGTCTGCATTGGCAGCTCCCAAAGGGTTAAAAGAGGAGTTCTTGAGGTGGGGAGAAAACAACAACCAAAAATTGCCCTTTGAAAAATTGCCCTTTGAGAAATTGCCCTTTATAAAATTGCACTTTTCCCCCAAGAAAATGAGATTTTCTGCATATTAAGCATATAAATTCTGTATTTTATTCCATAGGTTTGGATCTGGAACAGGAGAACTGATGGGAACAGATCCTCCCACGTTGCCAAAGTGCCTGTTGGTGTGAAGAGGAGCAGTTCTCCCCAAGGAATGTGTGCTGCTCACACACAGAGGTTAGTGCCACGAGCTGAGTGCTGAGGGAACATGGACATGAGGACAGAGCCTGATTCTCAGCTCTTGGAAATACTGTTTAGCTCTAAACTGTAATAGCACAATTAGAATATGCAAAACAGGTGAACTCCCTGTCATAATTACAACTGAGTGGATTAATTGACAGTGAGGTGAAGCATAATAATGAGAGTATGAGGCCTCCTGCACTTGGCCCACTGCATGTCAGTCCTGTGGTGTGGAACAGCTGGGCTGTGGCTGAGCCACAGTTCAGTTTATTTGTCTGTTTGGTGCTTGAGTTGAGAAGTGTGTGTCTGAGAGGCTCCAACATCTGTTGGTCTGGGGGGAAAGGAGGAAACAGAAGGTATGGCTGGGAGGATTATTCCTGCCCCAGGACTGTTTTGGCAGGGGCTGGATGCTTCTCCCAAGTGCTGAGCTGTGCTCAGCTCCTTCCTGTGCTGCCTGCAGCCTCCTGGGAAAAGGTGTCAGACCCTGCAAGAGCAGATCTGTTTGGAGCACAGGGGGAAATCAGGTGAGTTGTGCTGCTGTGTGAATCCAGGAGAGATCTGCTGCTGCATTCACTTGTCCTTGTGTGCTGAGAATATTTAAGTTGCATAAAAGTCACCAGTTGCCAGGTCTGGGACACAGAATGGTTTGGGGTGGAAGGGACCTTAGTGAAGCCTTAGTTCCAACCCCCCTTGTGAGGGTGTTTGTGAGGGTAACAAGCCATGTGAGGATGTGTAACCTTAGCTGAAGAGCAGTGAAGGTTGGTCAGGTAGGACTCACAGCTACTTTCCCTGTCTTTTGATTTCTTGTCACCATCTTCAGTGAAAAATTCAGCTTGTGAAGACCAGTAAGGAAGAAACAACCAAATTTCCTTTCCAAAGTCTTTCCCTCTTCACAAACTAATCAACACTCCCCAGTATTTTGAAATGAATATCTTCAGAAGAAACATCAACAACTGTAAAAGTTCTCAGTGTTGATAAAACCAACTCCAAAAATTCCATTATAATCTCACACACACACACACACAAAAAAAAAGTAGTAATGGCTCAGTAATCAGTGTAATACAAACTATATTTAGAAGCACTACAATTATTACCTAATACATCATGAAGACCCTCTAGAGATGGTATTACCAGAGATTATAGGCTACTTCTGAAAGCCATTAAGGATCTATTAGTTGCCAAACTGGTCCATCCATAATTTTCAGTAATGTCCTCTCTGGAGCATTACTTTCTTGTCTTGTGATATTTGTAGTAGGGAAACTTAAGCTTTCAACCCATGACTGCTGAAAGAAAAATTATCCTTGACATTTTGACTATTTTGTAATTAATGGCTTTATTATATTCTCCAATACAGTTATTGGATGAATTAATCAATATATTGGCTGGTGTTTGTATCTTTTGTTTGATTCAGGGGTGGGTTTTTTCACTCCATTAGGTAATTTCTGCAGTGAAAACATGATCTGTTTTCCCATGTTCATGGAAATCTCTTGGACTCTGCAAAGTAAAAAAAAAAGCAAGTTAGGAATTTGGCACCAGTTTGTGAACTGGAACAAGAAAATGGTGTGAAATAATTTGTTGGAGAGTCGTGTTCTCTTTCAACAGGAATAGTTTAAAGGTTATCAAGTTTTAGAGCACATGGTGCATAACAAAAGATGATTATAACTTATTTTTGGAGAAGGAATATTCTTTTGGAGCCATGAGCCAGTATCCTGGTGCACTAGGGGCTGCAGAAGAACAGCCCTCAGCAGGTACAAGGGTTTAAATAGTGACTGCTGCAAGTATCTTAAAAATGAGAAAGTCTCTTAAAAACCTTTAAAATGTGGTGGGTTTTTTGTTTGGTTTTGGTATTTTCTTTTTTTTTTTAAATATATATATTTGTTTGGTTGGTTGGTTTTGTTTGGAGTTTTGTTTTATTTTTAATCTAAACTCATTTAAAATGATCTCAAAAAGGAAGAATTTGTCTCTCTCCAGCATTTTTGGTGCTTGTGAAGAGATGATATACAACCTGATCTTGTAGTATATTGGGAACTTCTTGTTTCTTGATCCATCCTCTTCTTTCAGCAAGAGAAATTTCCCATTTGCCTGAGAGTTTCTGAAGTGGTGTGCATGGCATCATAAATGCTGTGACATCTTACCTGATTTCACTCCCAGTCAGTCACCAAATATCTGAGACCACTTTGAATGTGTGGAGTAAATGTGGTTTTCTATGGCTTTGGAAAGCAGATTTCTGCAGAATGATGCTGTTCATTGACCATTCCCCTGAACTGATTCTCCTTACTGGAGGACAAGAAAAATCCATTATTATTAA
>JAOEGS010015362.1:43836-71957 GCA_025447755.1 Corythornis vintsioides
GTTGAATGAAACATTGGACTTGAAAAGATTTGTTTTCTGCATTAGAAATATTATTTTAGAATTAATTTTTTTTTCTGTATTATGTTAAATTATTATTAAATTATGTTTTCTGTATTAGAAATAATTTTTTTTTACTTTTTTCTTTTACTATATTTCTACAATGATTTTACTGATTTGTTTTCTTAACCTTAGCTCCCATTTAACATCATTTTCTCCAGCAGTTATGCTCTAGTCAGATGGAGGAATTGCACAGTGACCTTCCAGGGATGACTTGAACCAACTTGGAGCAACCATTGAACCTCCTCCTGTCTCTGGAATGAAGGTACCACACTCTGGCTCCCACCTTCTCTTGCTTGGGCTGGAAATCTCTCAAGGCAGAGGCTCCCCTGCTATGTCTGTGCAGAGAACATCACACAGTGAGGTGGAAGTTCAGCTTCAGGCACATAAGCATTAGTACAATGCAGATTAAAATGTATTTTTTTACCCCCTCTCTTATTCATTTATTTGAAGAAGGAGATACAATCTACCTCTGCTTGTGCTCACATTTTTAATTTAGAGTTAATTCTTAAGTCTGCTTCTTTTAATTTTGGGTTTAAGGCTTGTCAGGTCCTCTGCTTATGAAAAATACCCAATGCAAATGTCAGGGTTTTGCATTATTGGCAGATGTAAATGTTGGGCATTTCTTGGTGGGTTGCTGTGCAGGAATTCTACCTGAAAACTCTTAATGTCTGAGGTATGCTGATGATGTGATGAATATTAATTTGATGGAGGGCCAAACAAGATCTACACTCACAGAAGAACTTTCTGGAAAGGAGACAGTTCTTTCTAGAAAACCCTATAAACATGAAAGGACACCCCCTCCAGAGGTCCAAGAAACCCCCTAATTAAATGAATTAGAATACAGTGGCCATAAAATTATGTTTATGTTCTGCTGTGCTAGACTTCACAACCCTGAGGACATTGTCTGGGAGTATAAATGAACTCTGACTCGGGTGAACTTGGAGACCTAACAGAGACAGAATGGTGGAAAGTTTGCCAGAGAAGCCTCAGAGAGAAAATAATTCTATAACCTAGATATATAGGACAAAAACCACCACAATTTTTCTCCTTTAGGGTGACAGCTTCCACTATGGATGTGACTTCAACAGAAATGCTGTGATGGGGAGGCAGAAATAACAACCACTTGACTTGGTCCAGAGTGTTCTTGCTCTGACATCAGGTAGGATGTTGTCTTTGGAAACAATTAAAAAGCCTCAAAAACCAGAGCATAGCAATTGCAAAATGATATCATTTCTTTAGGTTTTAGTAAAGGACTTTTCTGTGACAACTTTAGAGTTCTTCCAGATATTTAAATTGCATTAAAATAACATATGCCTAAAATATAGAAAGAATGGAATATCTCCCAGCATCCCAGAAGTCTGAAAAAGCAAGCAGCTCTTTTCTAATATTGAAAACTTTCTGGATCCCATCCTCCACATTTAGGGCAAAATCTCATCTTTGGATGCACTTACTGGGTTGTCACAAAATTGGAGGCATATAGTAAATGTTTAAACTCAGAAAGCTGTCTTGATTTTGAATGTTATGTAGAGAGCCTCTGAAAAGAAAGGGACATTTGTCAAAAGCTCCAGCTTGCCCATGCTGAATGTTGGCCTCACTGCAGTGGGGAGCAGTCACTTAGCCCTGATTGTCTCCAGAATTATGGGGAGGACTTAGCCATGGTTAAAAATGCGACCTGAAACCAATGCCTTGGAGGGAGATGAAATTGCTGCACTGCCACAGAAATACCAGTGCAAGTCAAGAAAATCAGTTGCTTTCCCTAATCTTCTTTCCTATGGAAACTTTCCTAATGAGATCAATTCCAGAGACAGTTGCCTTGATGCACAATAGTAAAAGTCCTTCTGTCTGCAGCTAAATAAAGCTGGATAACCTAGAGCTATGTTAGAATGTGGAGCATAATGTAAGGTGAACAGACAACCTGGCTTTACTGAGGCAATGCTGATACTTAAGTGTGTCAGATTTTGTTTGACTCTTAAAAATGGCCTGTAACTGTTCTTTTAGCATAGTATCTTTTCTCTTTTTTTTTTTTCCTCTTTCTTTCCTCCTGTCCTGCTGCAAATTAGAAGCTGTATCTTCAGAAGACTTCAGTGAAGAATTGAAGCTTCTATTAAAGAATTATTAGAAGCTATGCAATGGATGGAGTCTGATTTTGTAACGTGGGTAGGTAGGAGGAAAGCAAGCAGTGGAAATAATTTAGTGTTCAGCATCTTAGCTGAAAAAGAAAATCTTTGAACATATTGAGTGCTAATTGTCCACTCAATACTTAACCTTTCTGGGAGCTCTGGCAAGAGGCTTGAAATCAGCAAATGCTTGTTGAGAAAATCAGAAGGAAGACAGTTCAAGGTAGAAAAAAAAAATCTGAATAAACCCTAGACAGACCCTTTGGGTTTTTTTTGCAAGCTGAAACTAAGGGGCCTCACACAAGTCTTTTGAGCCATTGGAATGTTGTTGGAGGGTGCAAGAAGTACCCAGAAAATAGAGATCACTATTGAATATATCAGTTTGCAGTGGCTTTGTGATTCCAGGAAATGTCAAGGATTCTGGTGCTGGTGCCTGTGCAGAGAAGTGACAAGGGTGTGGCAGCTTTTCATTAGCAATCTTGCAGTGCAAGGTGGGAGAATTGATCACATCTGTTGTGCTTTTCTTGACTGTCAAGCCTTTCCTAGCAAGAAAAGTAACTTCCAACAAATAGGTTTTCAGATGGAGTTGGAAAAAAGAATGCCAAGCTTTAATGATCTCATTCTTGCCCCTTTGTATCAGAGAATGCTGTGGAAATGTTTGGGATTTACTTACTCTGCATTTCTGCAATTACAAGTGAAAAAGGTTGGTTGGATTTTTTGTTCTCTCAGTATCTCATTAGTGAATTTTACCTCATTAGGAAATCCTTTAAAATGCCTGAATTGCCATCCTGAAGAATTAAGTCTTCCATTTATCGACAGGACTGGTGCAGCTTTGGCCTGAGTGGTGTAAATCCCCCTCCCCTCCCTGTCAGTGGCTTTCTGTCTTCCTTGGGGGGATGCTCATCTAGAGAGGATGGTTCAGACAGTGGAGACACTCTGGCTTTGACCTACCTCAGAAGGATGGAGATGATCTCAAGAAATATATGTTCTTTGATTTCATGAGTTAAGGGATCTTCTCACAACGTTTTTTAGTGGATATTTTTTTTAGCTCTTGTAGATTCTGAAAACTGCAATGATTGTAATGTGGCAGTGACAACATTTTTGAGGTATTTCTTGATGCTGAGGAAGATCCAGATGGGAACCAGTTGCTCGTTTTGGTGGTGGTCAGACAATAGGAGTTAAACCAGTAACTAACAAGGGGTGGTTGTTTTAAACTGGAAGAGGAGATTTAGAGTGGAGAGAAGGAAGAAATTGTTGATATTGAGGATGGTGAGAACCTGGCCCAGGGTGTCCAGAGTTGGGGTGGCTGCCCCATCTCATTCCAGGTGAGGTTGGAAGGGGCTCTGAACAACCTTCTCTAGTTGCAGATGTCTCTGCTCAGTGCAGGTTGGACCAGATGACCTTGAAAGGTCCCTTCCAACCCATAATGTTCAATGAACCTATGATTTCTGTCACTGAGCTAACCTAAAGCCTGGAAAGTTATAAGGATGGAAATGCATTGAACAGGAGTTTAAAATGCTTCTAACTCAAAGAATGTTCAAGGGTGTTCATGTTGCATGGCTTAGATTAAACCCCAGCTAATTCAGGCAGGGCAGGGGAATTTCTCCACCTCAGTAAATTCATCACCAGTGTATTAGCAGAGGAAAGGAGAGAAGAGCAGGTTTCCCAAGAAAGATTTCTTCTACCAGCTGAAATGATCCCTCTGCTCTTTCACATTGTTTAGTTTTGATTATTAATTTACTGCAGTGTAAACACAGAGCTCAGTGTTTTCATCTTTCTTCTTCAATGCAAGAAGAGGCTGACTTAAAATAAACCCATAAATTCTGATGATTGATCATAATGATTGCACAAGAGTTAAGGGGAGGAAGATGACAGAACTGAGGCAAAAAAACCCTGAACTCAGTGGTAAAAAAAAATGATAGAAGTGAGGCAAAAAAAACCCTGAACTCAGTGGCTGGTTATACCATGATCTAGGGTTTTGGCATCACTGTATCTCTGGCAGGATCCACCTTTAAATCAACATTTATTTGCACAGATCATCAGTAACAAAGGCTCTGTTGGTCTGACTTGGACAAAGAATGGCTGAAGTAAACAAGAGATATTTGTGGGGAAAGGGCAGCAGCTGAGAAGATAGTGAGATGCTTTTGCACGTGTGGGGTCTGAGATCTTGGGATGTAAACCACATTTTACTCTCAGTGAGTTAAACTGGAGCACCATCAGGCTCAGTTCTGTTACTCTGGGGCAGATACTGGGTGGTAGTTCAGCCCTTGGGTGACAATAAAACCTTGGGCTCTGGAAGGCAGAGTGGGTTCCCCCAACTGCAAGTGCTGGTGAAACATGGATGTTAGGAAAAGAACCATATGTAGATGAGGGCATAAATAATAGGAATGAGTAAATCTGATTGTTGGGAATTGGAAAGCCATTTCTTTGAAGTCCAGTGGTTCCATTTTGCTGTAAATTTAGGCCTATTTTGTTCCTGTCAGATAGGAACTCCCATATTTTTAGATGACAGAGCTTTGAGTAAAATGATACATTTTCCTCCAGATCAGGCTGTCTGGCCTCAGCAAGTTTATTCAGGCAGTGGAAATCCCTTATTAAATACATTTTTCAAAACTTCCTGCAGTAGTGTTTATTTATAGATTACAGGGGAGATAATCAGTGCTTTCCACTCATATTCCCTTAGTTCTTCCTAATGATACCTAGTCACACTCAGTCATGGTCATGCATACTCTGTTCCACTCACAGTAAATTCCATTCACAGTAAATTTGAATTCACACTTCATAGTCAATCATTTAACTCATTCACATCAGTCACACTGAATCAATACTCTCTCTTTCTCCTTTTTTTTTCCCTCCTAATGCTCATTCCTTTCCTTTCACATTTACTCCTAAACATCTGCAATCACACTCATTTGCTTGGTGTCTGTCCTCATAGCAAGACCCTAGCTGTCATGGCTTGTAAGCCCTCCATTCCTCACTAATTAAAATGGTTATTGCAGGGCTAGACAACTCCTGCAGAATCCCAGGTATTGCTTGGATTTCTTGCTGATGGCAACAAACCAGAGGTGATGTTGTGCTCCTGTTGGAGTGGGAAGCTCAGGCATCCAACTGTGTTACCTCATTACACACAGTGTGACCTCCCCTGTGGTGTGGCTCTGTTGGCTGCAGGTTGGTTGTTTTCATCACCCTGGGGATGCACAACCATTAAGTTGAGTTGATGTTGCTTTGATTTCTTTCTTTCTTTCTTTGATTCTAAACCAAGGTGAAATACAGGGAAGCCAGGATGGGGGGCTGAGTGTGTTGTTGTGGCCAGAAATCATGCAAATGTGGTAAGAAGCAGCAGGGTTTTAAACCATGAACAGTTACAAACTCTTTTGTCTCAGTGATGGATTTGTTTGAAACCTGGCTCAGGAGAACTTCAGTCCAGTGTCTCTGGTCTCAGGGAGCTGTTTCCCACGAGACTGAAGGGTGGGCAAAAGGGATTGTAGAGATCTTTGTGCCTTCTTTTGCTTCCAGATGGCATCAAGCAACTGTTTTCCTGGGAAGGCTTTGATGTCAAAATGCTAAAGATACCTTAAAGCTCTAAATTACCCACGGAGTATTACAGCACGGAAGTCACTGGTAAGATTTCCTGCTTTTAAGAGCTGGAATGTGCAAGAATATTAATGCAGATGTTTTGAGCAAACATTGAATAGTAAAGGAGCATATTTACTTCTTTTTTCTGGTGTTGTTTCCCCCTTCCCCCCTCTGTTTGATATCAATAATTGAAACAAATAATTAGGATTTAACCAAAGGAGGCTATTGAAAACTACATGTTCATTGTGAGTCCACGTAAATAGGGAGTAAAAAGGTGAGGAGCAACTGGCCAACCTCACCTGGAATGGTTGCAGGGATGGGGCATCAGCCCAGTTGTGCTGAAATTGCCAAGGCAGTACTGATGGGCAAATGTTTGGTGTGCAGTCTCCCTCAACTGGCCCTTAGGAGTCCTTCAAGAGGGAAAGATGAGCCAGCCTTACTCACAGCATACTGTGACTTGCAGTGGAAGGTAAGAGAAACTATTGCATTGAATTCATGGCATTGTGTCTGGGGACAGAGGAACGTGTCCCATGAGATGGGAAAGGACCACATCTATCATCTTGATTGGTCTAGGAGGAGAGAAAGCACATTGGAGAGAATATTATCCTAATTTCTGTCCTGAAAATCACAGGGGTGGGGACAGTGGAGCAGCAGCTGCAACCTCAGAGCCACAGACCCGAAGGAAAAGGCTGGCAGGGGGCTTGTTCCTTTCTCTTCCCTTGACTTTGTGTGTTCATTACTTCTACTTAAAAAGGAAGGGAAGGAAATGAGACAGTTCCATGCTCTGAGGAGTCACAGTAATCCATAGGAGAGGGGAGCAGGGATGTGGGTCTGGATAGCTGAGGAGCTTTTGGCTGTTGGTCAGGGGGAGCTGACCCAGGTACCTCAGAAGGTTCATATGGATTGAAATCAACATCTCCAGGCCAAGATGCTCCAGTAAAGCCAACAGTGGAGGGTCACCCTGTGTTCCCTACTCTGGGAGCTTTGCAGCCCCTTTTTTTCCTCTCTTGGCAAAGCCATGCCCACCCATAACACAGTGATGACCACTAAAAAAGAGTGGATCCATAAGCAAGAAACACTGGCCAACTCCCATGGTGCATTTTCTGTCTTAATAGAGCCTTTCACCCCCTGAAACATTCTTTTCACCCTCAGGTTTGGTTGTGGCTTTTTGGTTTTTTAACAAGACAGCTCTTCAACCAAGATTTCTGTGTCAATTAGTGCAGTGCAGTTGGACTTTCTCTCCTCAGTGTGTGCTCAGCAGATGTTCACAGCAAAACAAAGTTCCCCCAAATATTTCTGAGCTCAGAGTTTGTATATAACTGCCTCTCTCTTTTCTTTCCAAAGGGTACCATATTAACAATTCTTTTCTCGACCAGGATAAATATTTTTTTCCTGTAATTAACTGCATAAGGGTACAACCCAGATCCTCAGAGAGTGAATTATGCACTGCAGTTTTGAGTCTTTACAGTAGCACCCACCCCTGATGCCCTAGAAATCAACAGAGTTTTGCTGGAAAGGAAAAAAAAAAAAACTAAATATGGGAATAATTCCCTGTTTATTTTGCAAAGTGGTTTGCTGTAACACACAGTGAACACCTATTAGCTTGGCTTTGTTTATTTCACATTATTTTAATTTTTTTTATTATTTTTGGAGCCGTTCTTGGATTTTTTCCCCCCCCCAAATTTTGGTCATCCCCAGCCTCCTTCCAGGAGAAACACTGAAGAATCAAGTGCATCCCTCCTGCCTTTTAAAATTCCCCTCCAGGGCAGCACAGGCAGCCAGCGACCCTGGCTTTTGACAAACCTTTGCTGAACAAAATGTAACAAGCCCTGTGTGTTTGGAGCAGCATTTTCTATTCTGACAGAGACAGCTCAGTAGCATTTGATGTCTGCTTGCTGGTCATAGATAATGGTGCATCTTGGGACCATTGTCATCCCTGTCAATAAGATGGCCTGGGGGGACGTGCAACAAAGCTACCTTTTGATTCACCGTTTTCCCTTCCTTCCCAAGACATTTGTAAGCCTGTGGTCAGCCAGGTCACTTTTATTTCATCCTGATGTGCCTTGATAATAGCATCATGTCTAACAAAAAAGCACGTTGACAGACCCATCCGTGGCTGTTTCTGTGGTTCCTGGCTTGTTTGCTATGCCTCCTCAATGTCAAACAAGCTTTGAAAGCCACTGATTATCTTTGTTTGGACTGAATTTGACAAGATTCCTCTTCTTTGATGCAATTAAGCTCCTGAGGTTGGATCTTGGGATTTCAGCTAATTTTTTTTTTTTTTTTTAGAGCATAGCATGTGCTTTGAGGATTTTTCTTTTTTTTTTTGCTCTCAAGGTTGTGTTTTCATTATACCTGAACCCAAAGGAAACTTTTAAGCCTTAGAAGGAAAAAAAAAAAATAGATCTACAGCTTTAAGCTGCAAGTTTTGCTTATGTATACATTTATTTTATCATCAAATGGCAAGTTTGGCAAGTTCAGGTAGTGAATTCTCTGCAGAATTTAACTGTTCTGAGGCTGTGTGGAGCTAATCTGTTAAACCCCCTGCTTAGAAAGATGGCAAATAAAGTATTTTACTCAACTGGCCACAGATAACAACTCACAGCCTGGCTTGCTTATTGTTTACATGAGATGCAGGCAATTTAGCATATTACAAATGGGAATTAGCACTAGTTGGAGTTTTATCTGTTAGCTAAATTGTTAAATGGTGTTAGTGTAGCTCAGTAAAGCATTTCCAGAGCTGCACAAGCATTTTTGTGTTGGCAGCCACAGGCAGAAGTTTGCATCCTGCCCCTGTAGCAGTGGGCATGAAACACACACACGTTTCATTGGGTGAGGGCTTTTTTTCTCTTCCTTTGGCACATAAAGATGAATTTCTCACAGTTCATGTAATACTAGAAAAGACAAATGGTAAATTCCCATTACAGGAAAAAAAAAACAACCCAGGAAGGCCTTGATTTTTCTGTGCTCTTTTAAGAAACTTATGTTCCTTTTAAGTATATTTGGTTCTAACCCTTTCTTATCATCATGTCATGAGGACCTTCCCTTTGAAAATAACTACTAGGAATATATAATATAATAATATATTTAATATATCTATTTAATGATATTTGAGGCCAGGTCCCAAAGGCTCCAGGTGGGGGCAGCCCCATCCTTGGAAGTTTTTCAGTCCAGGTTGGATGGGGCTCTGAGCAACCTGCTCTAGTGGGAGGTGTCCCAGCCATGGCAGGGGGTTGGAACTGGCTGAGCTTTAAGATCCCTTCCAACCCTGACAATTCCATGATTATTTTGCCTTTCAAAGCATTGGAGAAGCATCAGGAACTTCATGAGTGGTAGAAATCCACATGAAGAAGTGACCTTTAAAGATTATCCCTCCATTCTTCTGTGGGAATCACCCCTGAACAAAACCCAATTTTCTGTGCCTCAGTTTCCCCTTAGCTAAAAGCAGGATCTAAGGAGTTAACCTCCTATATAAAAAGTAATTGCATACCTGTCACTGCAAGCAATGCAGTGAGTGTGTACACTTGTAAAACAGTCTTTTTGCTTTTTTTTCTTTTATTAGAATTAGTATTTAGTTGTAATATTATGACTAAAATGACAGCCTCTCATTTTCATACATTATTGCTTTGATTCCCAGTTGTTATTTGGGTTATATTACCTTGAAAACATGTATTTATAGAGTTATAATGGCTGTAGATGAAAATGCAGCTAATAGTTAGTTACCTACTGAAGATTTATGCATTTTGCCTGCTCATAGCATATCAAAATTGCTAATTTCCTCAAGCAATTCAACTCCTTTTGCTTGTGGCCAGGATTTTCCCTCTCCCTGCTGCACAAGGACAGTGATTCCTGAGCTGTAATGCCACCAAAGTCAACTCTGAAGGCCTCCAAAATATACTGAGGTTATAGAAAAAATGGGTTTTATTCTTTTCACTGGTATTTTTTTTTTGTTTGTTTTACACAAATACAGTATTTTCTTGAAATTATTACTGATTTTTTTTCTGGCTTTTCTATTCAGTGCCTTTCAGTGAAACTATAGTTCTTCAGGGGAGTATTGCCTAGTTATTCTTTCATATGAAATGATTGGGTTATTACTTTTGTGTCTTTAGAATATTTCATTTTCCTGATTTCTCCATATTAAAAAGATGATCAATTATAGCAGCTATTAAGGGCCCAATCCTGAATTCTTAATGCAGTCATTTCCCTTCAAGTTCCCCCTGACAGAGATTTATGGGGAATCTTGATAAATTTCTGCTTGGCAAATTCCTGGAGAAACTACAGAAACCTGAATTAAATTAGGCTGTTAAAATAATCAACACCAGCCCCATCTTGCCAAGGAAGTGGTAGATGAGCATGTTCTGCTCATCCCAGGGCATTAATGACTAATTATTAAGTACCAAAATGGGAAAGTGCCCTGGGATTTTCAGGCACAAGAGTGATTTAGGACTGAGCCCTATTTTTGCTTAAATCTTTCCTTTTTTTCTAGGTTTTTTCCCCTCACATTTCTAATCTATTTTCCTCTACTATGAGAAAAAAATGTAGAAAAATAGATCTTCTGAAGTCCATTTTAATGTCTGATGTCCAGCCATGTGGCAGAGTGGCTGTTGCTCTATGTAACCCTATTTTTTCCCCAATATCACATCAGGAATTCCTTGATGTAATTGTGAATAATAAATGCAGCAAAGCCTTGCTTTCAAAGTTTCTCACTTTTCTAATGACACAGAGATTTTTACAGCACCTTGTAGTTTAAATTCCACTTCAAATAGTCTTTGTTGCATTATAGATGTTGTTAAACTTCAATTCTACCTGTGCTTACACTATAAAAACAATTGCTCTTTTTCTATATTACATTTTAATTCTATATATATATAGTTATAGTTTTATTCTTTGCTTGGACTATCCTGTTCCCCAGGAATGTGGCTATCCCCAGAAAACTTCTGAGCTCTCTTTTGCACCTAATTTTGAGCACTTTTCATGTGTTACCTTATTCTGCCACATGGATATTAAGTGTTTAAAGTGAAGAACTTTCTCATTCTGCTCTGCCCCTTTTCTTGTGATTTCAGAGGAAATTTTGGTATGTTTCAAAATATTTTGGCCACTTCAAGCACATCAGGAGAGGGCACAGATGAAAAATATGGATTATTTTAGACATGGAAACATGTCTAAACATGAGCTCTCATGGAAACATTCCCTCTAAAATCTGAATTTACACCAAGAGATTTCAAAGACAATGTATAGCAAAAGGTCTGTCATGGACTGAAACACAATTAAATCCAAGTAATGTAGAGGTTTCATGTAGATAGTTTTGAAATCAATTGTGAGCAGGTTTCAAATGCTAGTTTTGAATACTTCAAACAAAAAACTTCAGAAAGTATGTGCTTGTTTGACTTAAATTGTACTTTCCCTCCCCATTTTACCATCCTAGCTATTGAATTGAAGAGCAAATTCTTTCCTGATCTCCCTACACAAATGGTTTTTTCCATTTCATACGTTCTTTCACTTTGCCTGAGAAGAAACAAAGCACCAAGGTAGAGTTACCAGCTTGTCAGGGTAATGAAGTGCTTAATTTTACATAGGTTTCTTAGAAGGAGCTAAATTTCACAAAGAAAGAAAAAAGTCCCCTCTAGACCAATAATTGTCTATGGCAGGAAAACTCTTGGCAGGGAAAGCAGGGATTTATCTTGAGTTGGAATGAATTTCCTCTGTCAATTGGCATCTGAAAAAAAAATTCAGCTGGGAGAGTTAAGTGACTAAATAGTTCTCAAATGACTGAAACAAATGGAAGCTTTAATGAAAATCTTTTGAATGTCACTCAAAATTCAATCCCTGGCGTGGTGGCTTAGATTTGATGATACTCTACATATGTGTTGCTGGGTGGTTGCTTTTTGCTTTCAATCTCAGCTGAATTTCAGCTTTTCTTCCCTAAAAAACTATCTCCCATATCTATCTGCCTGCCTTTGATCAGATCTCAGTGATGACCATGGTTTTTGATGTGTTGAGGAGGATCTTCATCAACTGCTGGCTCCAAACTGAGGGTAGCTTTTCAATGATAATTTTAATTAATTAGCAGGGTCTTGAGGTTATGAAATATCCTTAAGTCTTCCCACATGGTGCTAGTCACCAGAATGGATTGGTTTCAATGGAGTTTTTAACTGTCTTAGGCTTTTATAGGGTATTAGTTTGGGGGGAAAAATAAATGTGTACTGTATAGTTTACTTTGGGCTGACAGTGTTTATCCTCTGTGTTTGTAGAAATAAACAGGAAAACCCTTAAACACTAACAATTGCATTTGATTCCTGATGCTTCTTGGCAACTAATCACAACAACTCCTTGGTGAGGTCCTATGTATGACATGTAAATATTTGACATAAAGGTAAAATATAGATATCTGAGCCCCTTACTTATTGAATGATCCCAAACAATTTCTTGGACAATAGGCAAAGAGCAAAATGGCACTTGTTTGAAAGAGGAGAGGGAAAAAAATATCTGTGAACAAGCTGTTTTTCTTAGGTCTGCAGGTCTTTTTTGTTCCTAGTAGCTACTTACATGCTGTTAATTACTATGAAGAGTCAACTAATCTCATTTTAGTGCTCTAATGATATATATTTAGCAATGGACAGGTGGTCTTTCATTGCTGTTTTGCTTATACTTTTACATATCTATGATCCATACTCTTATTACTTCCATCTAGTTATTGCCATGCCCTAATTCTTCCTAACTCATCTTATGGTTTTGCAATTTGAATCTATTTAGAGGTTCAAAAATGTCAAGTTGTTTTGTCTTTCTACCTACCTGTAGAGAAGAAAACTCTTTTATTTCACCTTCCTTTGCTTCCTTTAATGTGAGGGTGCTGAGACACTGGACCCAGGATGCCCAGAGAGGTGGTAGAAGCCCCAATCCCTGGAAACATTCCATGGCAGGTAGGATGGAGCTTTGAGCAACCTGCTTTAGCTGCAGGTGTCTCTGCCCATGGCAGGGGGGTTGGAATTAGATCTTGAAGGTCCTACCCAAAAGGTCCTGTCCAGTGAATATTCTGCCACTGTGGAAGTGCCTCAGGCAGCTGCTCACCCAGTGACTCGGGGTAACAAATCTGGGGTGCCAGAATTCACCAGGCTTTGCTTGGGATTTAAAACTCTGTGCTTGTCCATGAAGAAATTCTTGGAAAACTATTCCTCAGATGCTTAGTGGGAACTATAAAAACAAGTGATAATATGAGATCAAAACAAAACTTGCAAGAGAGTGGCAACACAAAGCAATTTCAAGGAGGAAGCTGATACGTTTGAAGCCACAGCTAATGCAATAAAAAAAAAATTAAATAAATTCTTAAAATAAATAAGTTTCAAGTCTTTGAAAGCCTTGGTTTAGAACTGCATGAAGCCCAACAAAGAATTGCTAAGATGAAGAGTGTGAATTGTTGGATAATTACATTGATGATCTAGAAAACAAGCTTAGAAAAAGAGGGTTTTTTTCAAGTTGCTGAGGACTGCTGAAGGATGAGAGATTGGGGACCAGTCATTTCTCCCCACCCATATTTTGTCTCTACTCTTTGTAATGCATTTAGAAGATGTATGGGACACGTAAATCAACTGTGACTGTCATTTGCTTTGAAATGTTGCACAATTAAGGGTTTCAGAGGAGCCTTCCCCAGCCTTTCCAACAGCAACTCTTGATTGGTATTATTTTTGGTGGCTTTTCTTTTTTTCCTTCCCAAAGGTTACTGCCACTGTTGGTTTAACGGTGTTTATGTGATCTTCTAATAAGTGTTATCACTTTGGATAATTCTTTTGTGTGATTAATCCAGTTCACACTTGAAAGCTGTGGGATTTGTTTAAGTTATTTTATTTTCTTTTTAACCAGAGGGGCTGTCTTGAAGCCTTTGTGTTGTTCACTTATAATGATAGCTGACAAGAGCTATCAGAAGGAGGGAGGAGGATGGAAACTGGAAGAAATTCTTGAGTGGAGAGAGATTTCTGGGTAATTTGAGGGACTAGCATCTTCTGAGAAGAATGGTGGATGCAATGTATAGATCTCTGTTAATCTGAGATGTTTCCTGCAGTTCCATGACCATCAGGCTGGGTGTTAGTTTGGAAGACTGTGCTTTGCTGGAGTTTTCAGATGTGCTTTTGGAGAAATTCAACCCCTTTACTTTTTGTATGACTTGATATCACTGTAGAAAATTCTGGTTATTGCTGTTAATATCCAGACCATAAATGATTTGACTGATAAAGTGAGCATCACAGGTAGACACCAGCTTCCAGAGAGGCCAACAGAAGGAGAATGTGTTTGTAGAGTAGCATATTCTTCTCATTGAACTAACTCAAGATTGAAAGGAATGTCTGTGAGTATTTTGACATGTATTCATTGATAGTGATATTGCTGTTTCCATTAGATGCACTTCTATGCCTTTTTTTTTCTATATAACACCTTCATATTGACTTGAGATTGCCCAGCTATTTGAAATAACATTTACAACTTGAAATGTTATTTAAAATTCCCTAGACCTCTGTAGAGTTGCTATATGCTCTCTGAGGCTGAACTATTAAAGAATGCATTAGAGATATTCCCCCCCATTAATGAGCCATCAATATTTCATGTATAATTGTTCCATATATAACTGCAGGTAAAAATAGATAACCCCCCCACCACCAGATTAAACCAATTAACTTACAGCATATGGCTTTTGAAGGGACTATGGAAATGTGGAGCCAATGATATGATGAGGTGAGAAAGGAATCTATCTGCATTCCCTCTGAGAAACACTTATTCCAAAGCTGTTTAGAAAGAGAATCTTAATTATTAGTCAAAGAAAAAAATAAGGAAAAAGACACCCACAGCCAAACAAAAAAACCCCAACCAAACAAGGTTTAAACAGCAGATTTAACATCAGCTATTTGCTAACCAGTGAAGTAGTGTTCAACAAAGCATTTGCACCATATACTCTTAACTCCTGTCCCCAGCAGAGCCTGAAGAATGTCAGTGAGGTCAAGGCACATAAACATGAAGGTCCTACCTTAAGACCTATAGAGGCAGGAGACCTTCTGATTAAATCTCTCTTGAAATATTGGCTTCCTTCACTTTGGTCATACTAGAATTGTATGAAAAATGTGGAGAAATTATCTTTTTTTTTCCAGTTCTATCAACTCATGTGACTGTTTTACTTGATAATATGCATCAGTCCCATCAATATCACTCACTTTGCACCCTCAGACCAAACTCTGTCTTCTCTGACCCAGGTTGGGAAGCCTTTGTTCTTGGCAGAAGGGATGTTGTGTCCCTAATTTCTGTAACATTTTTTCTCTGCAGGTCACAGGTAATAATTTAAACTTGCCTGAGTTGAACCAACTTGTTAATTTGTTTTACCACTGATTTCTCTAAATTAGCAAGCTGGCCAGATTTTGAGGTATCATGTAAATGCAAGAGAAAGGAAAAATACCAGACATCCCCAAATCTCTGCTGCTGGAAATGAAATTTTTTTGGCTGATGGCTTTGCAGAATTTCCCTATTCTCTACACACTTCAATTTGCTGTTCTCACACTGCAACAAAAAGCTTAGCTAAAAGCTGAGAAGATTCGAGTTTGGAACTGGACTGGGTAATGGTCCCAGCACTTTAATGACAGAAAAGTGAAGTCCATCATGGGCAGATTGTTAAATGAATGTTATAATCTTGATTATGAGTGAGGGCTCACCCTCAAAGGAAAGGAGGAGAGATGCTTTAGTTGAATCTTTGCTGATCTTGCCAAACTCTTGGAGGGCTGTGCTAATCAGACATGTGAGATCCATTCTTAGGCTCACACCATTTTCCAACCCACGTGCCAGAGGAGTTAGTAAATCTTCACTTTCTTGTGATACAAGTTGTCAAATCCAATCCCCTTTGGTTTTTTTGTCTGGACAGAGGATAAAAGGTTTAAATCCCAGCCTGGCTTATCAGTGGTTGGCCATAATAGTTTTGTTATGCTAAGATCAAAACACAAACACAGGTTGGGATGCTGGGAACGTTGCTTCTCCCGTTGCCCATCAAGCAGAGACCAAATCCAACAAAAAACAACATTTCAAGAGCTCCACAAGCAACTTGCTAATTCCAAATGATGCATCAGTAACACAATCATGGCTGCCTTGCTTTAGAATTATGGTTATCTGTTTTGTACTCCAAATATGCATATGGAGCAATTTCATCTGTGAGAACTTGGGAAAATTATATTAATCATCAGAACTGAGTACAGCTTCTTTCTCAGCATGAGCCATAAATATCTTTGAGCATTAAACCTCTTTACAATGACATTAATTTAATCTATAAGAGGACATTGCGTGCAATAAATTCCATTTACAAATCTGAGTGGGCAATGAAGAGAAAGCTGTAGCTCACTTTAAAAAAAAAAAAAAAATTATATTGAAGATCAGGAAACAATGCACCAAAATAAGTTTCCCTCACCCTGAAATGCATAGGGCCAGGAAGGAAAAGAGGGTTTCCTGATTGATTTGCCTCTGCTATTTCTTAGTTTGCTGCCAGTCAGGAGCTTAGATGGCTTAAAAGATTGTTATTGATTGTGCAATTTGGTGTTCATATATTTAAATGTTATTCAGGTTAGAGTGCTGTTGAAAATTGGGGTCCACGGGCTGGATTGCCAGCACAGTGGTTGACAACAGCAATGTTAAAATACAATAATCCTTGTAGTAGAAAATGGCCATTGACTGTCTAATTTCCATTCGGTGGTTTATGGCCTCGACTGAATATCTGATAATGTAATTATGCTTCAGTAAAGAATGAATCCTCTCTGGTAAACTGAGCTGTGTATGCAATGCCAATGTGAATTAAATAAAGTGACATCAAAGCTCAGTCAGGGCTTATTTTAGGAGCACATTTTTAAACATTTACTATGGTTTGTTCTACAGTAATGCCAGGGAGCAGATTTATGGCTGTTAGCATATTCATGGTGAAGAAATGTGTTACTTCATTCTTTATTTTAGCCCAGGAGAGCAAAGAAAACAGCTTCTGTAGAAGTGAATGCTGCTCTGTGGCTTAGGTATGAAAGAAGTTTGCAGATGATACCACCAGCATGTACCTCCCTGAGCAGCCCAGAAAGGAAAGTGGCAGCTGTGTGGCTGGGAAATGAAAAAGTAAAGAAGTAGTGTGAGGAAGAGGAGGCTGAGGGGAGACCTCATCACTCTGCAGTGACCTGAAAGGACATTGTGGAGAGGTGCTGGGCTCTGCTCACAGGTAATGAGAGGGGCTGGATTCCAGCTGCTCCAGAGGAAGGGCAGACTGGGCATCAGGGAACAATTTTTCCCAGCAAGAGTAGCCAGAGCCTGGCACAGCTGCCCAGGGAGGGAGTTGAGTCCCTGGGGGTGTTTAGTGGTCATCTGGCTGTGTTTTTGAGTGACATGGTTTAGAGGTGAACTTTGTAGAGCAGGTTCATGGTTGGACTGGGTGATCTCAAGGGGCTTTTCCAACCTGAATGATCCTCTGTTGATGATGAGAACTACCTCCAATTATTTGCACACCACAGAGAGGAGACAACATTTGTTTCTTGGCAATAGGTGAATTATCCCCTTCTGTGCTTGGATCTTGCCCTGTTGGGTTTGTAAATGTATAGAAATATACAACACAGGGTTCAGAATTTCCTTTTAAATTCCAGTTGTCAGGTTCTGTTATGCTGTTTATAATGCAGTGAATTATGTTCTGTCCTATCCCATTCACTGCTAGCATAATGCAACTTAACATCAGGCAACATAACAGAAGATGACAGTTAAAATTTCAAAGTACCCTCATTGTATTTGTGAATTGAATACTCAACTGGGTGATTTAAAGATGGACTGGCATCTTGAGGCCAGAAACAAGTAATGTTACTTGAATGCATTTTTTCCCCCCTAATACATTTGCATCTCCATTCTGACCTTCTTCCCAAGAGGAAAAAAAAAAAATATCCCTGAGCAACTGGCATGTATTGACATGGGAGGGGTGGAAAAGTTAGCCTGATGTTGCAGACACGTTTAAAGGAACTTCTGAAATCAGGAATGTGATGAGAGAGACTGAATCAGAGTGTCACTCGATCATGGAAACAGCAGGGAGAGAGCCAAGCCTCACATGTGGATTTTCAATGTCCCAAAGCATTAGTATTCACCATCCAGGGCCCCCTTCCACCCCTGATAAAGGGAGGTGTCAAATCAGATCATGGCTTCTCTTTCATTGCCAGTCATTTAGCACAGATGGCTGTGCTAAAAGGTGGATTTAGAGCATGCTGAGAGATCCTGCAGGACCTGCCAGTGATTCAGGACTCACAGGTGAGTCCTCCCATCTCACCTGCTCTTTTCTGATGGTCAGAAGTGTTGGCTAACAAAATAATGAGAGACATCTTGACTTTCCCACTCTACTGATGATTTCCTATTGCACCTCAACTCCTCCTGCTTTTTACCTTCTGTCTGCTTTGCTTTCTATGCTCATGGAGTCCCCATCCAGAAACCCAACCTTGCAGCAACTCCTTCTTCACCCTGCAGCTGGGGCAGCCTCAGGAGGTGCTGGGAGAGGAGCAGCTTCCCCCTGGGGAACGAGCAGATAAGTGCAAACAGCTCAGGTACAGGCATGAATGAGTTAAATACAAATTAAATCCATGCCCATTCCTGGGATGGCTCCTGCCTTTCTAAGGTGAAATGTGCATTTGACTCCTTGGCTTCAATGATCTCTGGGATACATCTGAGGGACTGCTCTGTGGAGAAGGGACTAGAAGTCCTGGTGGACAAGTTCACCACGACCCAGCAATGTGCCCTGGTGGCCAAGAAGGGCAGTGTTATCTTGGGGTGCTCTAAGAAGAGTGTGGCCAGCAGGTCAAAGGGGGTTCTCTCTCAGCTCTGCCCCAGTGAGGCCACAGCTGGAGTGTTGTGTCCAGTGCTGGGCTTCCCAGTTCAAGAGAGACAAGGCACTACTGCAGAGAGTCCATTGGAGGCTGGGGAGATGCTGAGGGGCTGGAGCATCTCTGTGTTGGTTCAGGCTGAGAGCCCTGGGGCTATTGAGCTGGAGCAGAGCAGCCTGAGAGAGGGGAGCTGAGCAATGCTGAGCAAGAGGTAAAGGGCCCTGGGGGGCAAGAGGATGGGACCAGACTCTGGGCAGTGGTGCCAGGGACAGCACAAGGGGCACCAACTGGCAGCCAGGAGGAGAAAGCTGTTTGGTGTGAGGGTGTCAGAGCCTGTGCCAGGCTGTCCAGAGAGGTTGTGGAGTCTCCTGCTCTGCAGAGATTCCAACCCCCCTGGACACTGCACTGCTGGGCCCTGCTCTGGGTGCCCCTGGATGGAGCAGGGGGGTGGCACCAGGTGATCTCCAGAGGTCACTTCCAACCCCCACCATGCTGGGATTCTGTCTTGGGAAGGTGGCACATGATCAAAGGCAGGGTCTGGTGTGAAACAACACCCTCTTGTAAAACATATGTGTCCATACAAAGATTTAATGATATTATTAAGTTGTCATTTTCCTCATCACCTCTCCGTAGGAGGGTCTCTCCTGGGTTACACACGGGTTGTTAGCTTTCTGTGTAGGAGCTGAGATGAATGCAGATAGATTGCAGACAGCAGAGAGAGCCAATGAGATGGGATTAGTCAGCATGTTAGTGGTTTAGCCACTGTTCTGAGAGCATTACAAATATTAGTTATTCTTATTTATTACTTCTGCAACACCCACGCTCTGTGAAAGGCATTTAACAAACCACATAAAAGGTAGGGCTGCACCACACAGTGTTTACTGGATGGATTTGAGATGTGAGACACTGCCATTAGCTACTTGAGGGTGGGGGTTTTTGTGCTGAAAAAGATCCTCAAGGTCCCAACCAAGGAGCCCTCAGCTATGCTTGACACTGTTCAACCACCCCATTAAAGAAAATGGGCTGGAGGTAGAGAACAATCATGGATTTCTGTGGTGATGGCAGGATCTGCTCACAAAATATCTTGAAAGAGTTGCTGTTGTGGTGAAAACTACATTGGAGATGAAGCTCTAACAGTTGGAAGGTGTTTTTAATTTCACAGCACTTTGTCCCATTGTTTTTTGAAGTATCCATCTTCCCTCTTCATAACACTTCTTGAATATCTTTTCAGAGCTAGGGTTTTGTTTTGTTTTTTTTCCTGTCTAAATATTAAAAACATCCACAAGTTGAGAATTAGCTTTTGTCACGAAAAATACATCTATAAAGGAAGCTACATTTGTTTTTTTGCTGGCACTCAGAGAGAGACTGAAACACTCCTTAAATCTTTTCCAGCTGCCATGCAGATACTCAGCATCTTAACTTTGGGTCTCTTAACTGTTCTTTCTGCTCTCCCCTCCCCAGCATTTTCCTGCTTTTTTTACCTGGACCTGCATCCCCTCTCTGGGCTCTGCTGTGGCTGGGGGGCTCCAGATTGGGAGTCTGCAGATTTGATTTTATTCCTCTTGTCTTTAAAGACATATTCAAGTTTCATGTTAAATTATTATTATTATTTTTTTACATATTCAGAAACCTTCCTGAACAGAAATCTCCAATATCTTAATATTTAACAAATGAGTTTGAAAAGGTCTCATTTTTTTCCCCTAGTGATTTTTCCTTTTTGTTTCTTTTCTTCCCTCTCACAGGTCTTGTCTTTTTTACTGGCATTGCAGTAGACCTTGCTCTTGAGGCTCTTCACTCTGCTGTCCTAAACAACTGGAAGAATACTTCTAAAATTGCTGTAAGTTAATAAAATTTCTCCTGTGGAAAGCTGAGGAACTGTGGATCAGGGTTTTCCAGCAGGTTTGCTCTGCAACCTGCTCCAGGTGACACATCCCAGTCAGCTTGTTCTCCACGTCCACATCTGTTCCCAGATGTGAGCACCCAAACAGGCTTCTGGAGAGTTAGCAGCATCACTTTAAATTTCCCTTTTAACTGTTTGTCATATCAATTCACTTTTTAGATAATCCCTCAGTGCAATAATTCCTTATTATGCATATGGAAAAAGCATCTATTAAAGCCATTTTTAACTTTCTGGGTAGAGTTCCTTTATCTGAATTTTACAGTACAGTGAAAAGTAATTAATTCATTCCTAGATCTATAATGTATGGATATTTTTTTTTTTATGAATTTATAGCACATTTTAAGGGATGTGAAAATGCTGCAATTATTTTAAAAAACAATGCAATACAAATTCAAGGTTGATTTGCAGATTTATGGCTGGATTATATTTTCTACAGCTAACTGCTAAACATGGAGTGGATAAAATCTACAGGGTTTTTAATCCAGTCTGCCTCTTCTATGCCATCTCGGGTTTATAGTCAAGTAAGTACAAATAAAAACTATGGATTTGACTTATATATGAATTAGAAAATCTGTAAAATATGAAACCACAGAAAATGGTATTTAATTAGCAAAGAAAAACATACTGCACACAAGATGTCAGTAGAAATTACAGTAATAATCTATCTTTCAAAACACTCTGTTAATTGCAGCTGATATTTAACCATACAGTTCTCCCAAAAAATCAGAAGTGGACCCAGCTTGAACATCTGATGCTTTGAGGAGCCTCAGATCTGGATAGAGGCATCAGTTTGGGTAAGTAAACTGGTGTTTACTTGGTGGGTAATATTTATTCCATGGTTGAATTTGACTTTTTAGGGCTAGGAACAACCTTTTGACACAAGCCTTTCTCTACTCCTAGTGCCTTGCACGTTCCTTAGCCTTCCTCAAGGTACATTCCATGAACACCTGACACCCAGAAAGCTGTTAGCAGAATCTTTTCAGGTATTTCTGCTGTAAATATTAAAATATGGAGTGAAACTCTTGTCTGGGTTTTAGGAATTGACTGGGGCACGTAATTGCTGAACAAAATCACAGCATCATTGCTCATTAGCAGGCCTGCATGTAGCTGAGATTTATATTCTCCTAGTCTGAAGGAAAGTAACTTTACTGACATATTAATGTTCTAACTGTGAATAGAATATCCCATTTTGTTTGAAGGATAGTTCCCTTGATCCATTAGATAAACACTCCATGGAGGGGGAAAAAAAGCCTGAGATGGATACACAAGAACCACAGCCACCCAGCACAGATTTATGGTGTAAGGGAGTAAAGAGAAGTGATATGACTGGGAAAAGATAAATGAAATTACACTTATGGGCACTAAATCCTCCAGTATTGGGAAAAAAAACCCATTGGCTGGGTGTGTTTAGAACACACAGGATTCAGTGTAAATGCATTCCCATCAATAAATCACCCATTGGAGGTCGACACCAGAACGTGCCCTTCCTGCTGAGTCACAGACTGACAACCAGCTTCTACTCTGCTGTGATTTGGGAACTGAGCTTTCCTGTGGCACTCTGTGCTTTGGGTAGTGTGGAATTCTCTTTCAGCTTTTCAGGCCAGTGGCTGAAGTGGTGTTTTTATGCTCACTCCTTATACCCATCATGGGGGGCACGAGCTGAGCCCAGTGAGAACTTGCTCACCAGAGTTTGAAATGCATCTTGGGTGTGCAGCTCGACACAGTCCTAATTTACCAGCCTCTGAGGCTTATGTGCTGATGATTTCTGCTAGTAAAGTGTTATAATTGGATTATTGAAGTATTAGGTAAATTCAGTTGGATTTGCTGTTTGAAGTGGAAATACAAAAAAAAACCCTGGTATGCTCTTAGTGTTTTGTCATACCCACTACCTACACATCCCCCTGTTGCAGCAACAACAGATTGGCTTCCCAAGGTGGGGGTGACTTGTGGTGGGTGACCCCAACCTCCACACACCTTGTTAGTTCACTTTTCCAAGCCTTAGTAACTTGAAATCTCTCTGAGAAGGCCGTGACATTGTGTGATTGGGTCTCTTCTTGCAGCAGCTCATCTTGGAGGAGGTAGCAAAGAAATGATCCCATTCGATGTATTTTACCAACATAGGCAAAGCCTGAATGTCCTTGAGGTTACAATCCTAGTTGCCCAGGTAAAATAAGAAAAATCAAACACTTTCAGTGTTACAAACTAACCCTAGGATGCAAACAAACTTGCCCTTTTGTCTGTTATTCTTTAAGAAAACCCTCATTTTCTAAAGAAACAACCTGTGGTGTGCAAAGCTGTTTGGCCAAGTCCACACAGCAACTGACAGCAATGTCAGCTCTCTGGTTTGAAGAATATATTCAATATTTTGCAGGTAGCATTTTCCAGTGACCAGAGTTTCCTGGGACTCGATAGTTTTTAGGCTGTTGTGAGAAATTTACCTTGCAACATGATTTAGATTAATAATGTTAAGCCTGGCTTTGTTTTGAACAAAATCTGAGCCACATTATGGTCTAATGGTCTGCAAAAGTTCTTTATGAAGTCTTTATTATTTTTTTTTTCAAATTAAGCATATACTTTAAAAAGCCTCATTCTTTTTAATGCATCTCATTAAAAAAATCCCAAACAAATAGTTGGAGAAAACTTTCAGTGCTTTATTTTAGCCCAGGGCTGGTTTTCACAGCTAAGTTACAACTGCAGCACTGGTTTTGGATGGGAATAACTGGCAGAATTTTAAGTCCAGCAATGCTAGTGAGCATCAATGTAATACCATAAATCTACTTTAGGCACACCCAACTCAATTTACACTAAAAGGATTCTACAGAGTATCTTAAATATATTCTAAGGTTGACTGTAATTGTTGCATTATTAAAACCCCAAAGCACTCTCAGAAACAATCAAGTGGAGAAACAAAAGGAAGTGAAAATTCCAGAGGCAATTCCTCTACACCTGTCCCCTTCATCTGAATACATCTGACACCAGGTTTCCCAGCTGGGAAATGAGGAATTATGAAGCACGTAGGTATCCCTCCAATTGGCTATTAAAAGATTAGAGGCTTGCCAAAAAAAAAAAACTTGACAGGACATCAGAATGAGACCAAATACCTCTGAGAGGCAAAGGAAGTAAGAAGGGAAACTGGAGACTTCATTAGAATTTTCAGATCCTTGAAGACTGGCAAAAATGTAATAGAATGGCATTATTGAAATGTGAGGAAAGAACTTATCTCTGGCATAAACTGTGGAGAATGTTCTGGATAATATTTTAAGGAGTGAAATGAAAAGTACACTGGGACAAGTACTGCCTGATTAGAGAAAGCAAATTTAATTTGAGGAGGGGAAATATTGTCATGGCTGACAGATATACTGGACTCCTTTATCATTATTATTTCTGCCAGGATAGACAAGGCAATGCAAGAGACATCCTATACTTACATTTTCAAACATCCCTTTGACAGGGTTTCCTAGAAGAGGTTAATGCTAAGATGTGGAGCCACAAAATAAGTGGAAAGTTGAGTTTAATGGATTTAAAATTGGCTAAAAAACACAAACCAAAGTGTAGCACACCAGCAATCAATGGACCCTGTACCAGCCCAGAAGGTTAGTGGTGGAATATAGAGAAATTATCCTAGGTCCTGAGATGTTTATGTCAAAAATTACAGGGTACCACATATTACTGAATGCAAGTTTTCAAATATCGTTGATTACATGAAATTACAGGGGAATAGAACTGATGAGAAACAATGACATAAAAAACACTATAAAAATCATATCCTTTTACTCTCGATGCTAAAAAATACATGACAAAGAGTCTTCTGTGCAAGTAAAATTGACAAGTTTAATGGTGGGAAGATTGCACCAAAGGGAGAGTTAACAGACCTCAGATTGTGTTCTGAATCTTTTCGGGTCATCAGAAAACTCTACCTTTGGAAGTCCAGAAAATGTTAAGTGGGAATAGAGCTTCCTAGTCCACCAAATTATGTGGCAGGTTTAATAGAAATTATTAGTCAGGTGAATTTGTGAAATTTGGTTGAAAAAGGGGAGAGAGACTTACTGTAATTTACTCACATATGAGCTCATTATTCTGTGATAGAGATAGGAAAATAATGAATTTATTCTGTTCCAGGTAAGAGTACAAAAATTAGCCACCTCAAAAGGGTCAAGTTAAGAACTGATAGGGATTTTTTTTGGCACAAAAGGAAGGGAAAAAAAAAGGATTAATAAGAATTACTAATAATTATAGGTTATTAAAACCTAACTTCACCTGATGCAGTTCACCACAGTGAAGTGTTTTGATGAGATTTGAATTATTTCACATTTTTGCTTTCCCCGAATCCATTTATTTTCAAATATTACTTAAAAAAAATAATCCTTCAGCACTTCCACTTTGAAAGTGTCAAAGCAAAACACGTCATCTCTGAAATACATTTAATTTCAGATATTGGGAAAAAAATCTCTTTCTTGTGGTCCTTTTTATCAGATGAGATCTGAATTTCTGATTAGATTAGTTCCCAGAATATTTGATTTATTTATTTGTGTGTGAAATGTTCTCACCATTACATTAAAAACTTCATCCACCTCACTCTGAGAGGGGAAAAAAACCCAAATAAGACAAAACAACCATCATTTAGCTGATGGGCAACTAAAAAGGAACCTGTTTTCAAGCAAGTTTGAATTCTCAGTTATTTTCCAGCCTGTGATCTGAGATAAATTACAACCTTTCCCTGGTCCTAATCCACCAATTGAAGCCTTTCAGAGCTGCTGGGTGGATCCATCAAATAAGAACTCAGGCTTAGCTTGATTCTGCAGCATCCCCCAGTATTTTTACCTTTCAAATGATTTAAATCACACAGAAATTTTAGAGAGTCTTTGCTTTCATACCTATGTGTGAGAGAGTTATTGATAACTCAGAGTTGGGAGAATTGAAAAAGCACAGTGTGTTTTTTCTCTCTTTTTTTTTTTCAATACTTCTCTTTTTTTTCCTTTTTCTTTTTCCTTTTTTTTTTTTTTTTTTTTTAATGGGCCTATCCTGCCAAATGTTCCTCTGCAAATGATAACAAAAGTTCCATTCCTGGAACGAATTGTTTCTACAAACCATGATCCCAGAAATACAAACATGGATAAATGGTCCCATTTTAACTTTGAATGCAGTATAACTTACTGAAAACAATCTGACAGTCTGCCAGCTTGCCTTCAACAATGGCACGGTCCCAAAACGAAGACATACAGTGCAGAAAAGCATCACAGTGTAGAAAGAATTCTTCAACTGAGAAGGTAAGAGTGGGAAAAAAGCCCAATGGAACAACAGAGGAGGAGGAGGAGGAGGTAGGATGAGAAGCAAGGCTGGAGCAGAATGGGTGGGATCCCAGAGGTTGGGGTTATAGCATCATTCAGGTTGGAAAAACCTCTTGGGATCATCCAGTCCAACCATCAACCCTACTCTACAAAGTTCACCCCTAAACCTTGGCCCTCAAAACCACATCCAAACGACCCTTAAACACACCCAGGGACTCAACCCTCCTCCCTGGGCAGCCTGTGCCAGGCTCTGGCTACTCTTGCTGGGAAAAATTGTTCCCTGATGCCCAGTGTGACCCTCCCTGGTGCAGCTGGATTCCATCCCTTATACAGTGGCCAGGAGGACTTACTATAAAGTGTAGTTAAGACAGACATGTTGCCACTACGAGGACTTGAAGCCAATCCCCAACCAGCTTGTACTCCTGAGTTTGGGACTAAGCTTTAACCCAATGTAAACTTCTACCAAATATTTACATCTTGACTTGGGAGTTGGGTAGGGGATGGTTGTGGGTCAAGGGGGCTTCTGAAAAGAGACAGATCTCAGTCTGTCTCCAGCTGCAAAGCTCAGCAGCAGCAATTGGACCCCCAGCTCTCTCTGGTTTACTCCTGCAGTAGAAGTTCTCTTGCTGGTTTGGGGGAAATGGAATTTTTCTGAAATATTTTCTCATGGTATGAGGTCTTTTTCTCTGAATCCATTTCTCTCTCTTCCCCAAATTCCAGCTCCATCTCAGACACTTTTCTTTTAAAATTTACATGGGGATCCATACATTTGGATGAAATGCTTTGCTGTTAACAGAACAGCATGTTTTTATGAAAAAATGAGTTTGAGACAATTTTTGACTTGATTGGATCATAGTGAGAAATAGATCAAGTTGCAATTCATGGCACTGTAAGTGTAGTTTACCCTCTTATTATTCCAAATGTAAAAGGGAAAAGAAAAGGCATCTATAATCTATTTGTACTTTTCCTAAAGTACTTTAGGAATATAACCCCATCGTGCCACACTTCGAGTATACAAATAATAATATTAGTTGGAATATTCACTCCCAAAGCCATTTTAATACCATCCAAAACATAATCCTTCAGTGCAAGATACCTCGTTTAACAACCATTAGTGCCTTTTGTGTTGCAAAGCTGGTGTACCTAGTAATGATTAATTTTTTATCCATTGTTTGATTTCATGTTACCAGCAGACCCCCACTAATCATGTGGAGTGCAATATGCACGGGGTGCTTGCCAGATATTTTAACTTTAGGCTCTGTGCAATTTACAGCAGAAAGAACAGAAATTATCAACATTCTCTTCACTTGCAAGATGATCAGTTAGAATAAAAAAATAAAAAGTAATAAAAAAACCCCAAAACCCAACAAAACAAACCAACCCCTTGACCAGCTTTGCATTCAAGACTGGGGGTTCGTTTCTTAGATCTAAAATGAACCAGTCCTTTAATCATTCCTCAGTAGGATGATTACAGGCAACAAAACCTGTACATCTCGTTTGGCAGTGGATCAAGCTAAGGCACTTTGTCAGCACCACCTTAACTGGTTTCCCATCCTGGGAGGCTGGTTTTTCTGGGCACCCTCAGCTCCCACTGGGCCAAATCACAAGATCCATGGTCGGCCTGTAGCAAGGGGAACTCTCCCCAGCTCCAGCGCTTGATTTATTCCAGTGGAGACCTCAGGAATGAAATACCTTGTTATTCAACAGCAATATGTAAGCAGACAAAGAGTCCAAAACTTGGGAATGAGCTCTTCATGGGGAAATATTCCCCCAGCTTTCCTCTCAGCAGAGCAGCCTGTGCTTTATAAATAGGGAAGGTGCCGCGTGGCCTTCGTGCAGCATCCTCGTGGAAGCAGATGATCCAACTCCTGAGTCTTGTTGCACCAGGATCATTTCTCATCTAAACTCCTAATTCCACAGCTCTTCTCATTCTGAGCTATATAAATACATTTATTTCCTTTTTTTTTTTTTTTTTTCAGCTGTACACTTGTGCTAATGGTATGCATGGGAGAAACGGGAACGTTCCTTGGCATGACTGACTGCTTGGGATCCAAAGTGAAAAGCATCTCTCCCAACTCTGTTTCAGAGAAGTGAGAACCCTCCAAAGTGCTGAGAAAAGTTGAGATAACTTTGCAACATCCATGTGCTTGCTTCAGCAAAGCCAGCTCTCCATGTTGCTCTAGGTCCTAGGCTGCTGCTGGGTGCATGTACATCAGAGTGTGGGGCAGTAGGAGTCCAGCAGGGCCAACAAGATGCTGAAGGGAGTGGAGCATCTCCCTCATGAGGAGAGGCTGAGAGAGCTGGGGCTCTTTAGCCTGGAGAAGAGGAGACTGAG
>JAOEGS010015363.1:70550-86761 GCA_025447755.1 Corythornis vintsioides
TTGCTAAGCGTGCACTCCATCCCCTCATCCAGGTCATTGATAAAGATGTTGAAGAGTACTGGTCCCAACACTGAGCCTTGGGGAACACCACTAGTGACCGGCCACCTACTGGATTTAGTTCCATTCTCCACCACTCACTGGGCCCAGCCATCCATTTAGTTTTGGATCCAGCGAAGCGCATATCCGTCCAAGCCATAGGCAGCCAAACGTTGCCAGTCTTGGTGCATCAACCGTCTCTCTATAAAGTATGTTTCAGTGTTTGCCCACCTTCTCACTAAGAAATGCATCTGTTTCTTCTCTAGACATTAATATAGCAAGGAAACGTTTCTCCAAGGATCTCCATACAGCACTTGTGTGCCTCAAGCCTGATGGGAATCTTTGGATTGTAGTAAAATGTAAACACCACCAAAGAAAATTGATTTAAACAAACAAATAAACAAAACCTTCAGCAGTAAAAGTAATTAACATTCTTGGTTTTCAGTGGGAGAAATATGCTTTGCAGTATTACTTCCTTAAGCAATCCATCATCTTCCTGATTTTATGATAGTGGTGATACCGAGTTTAAACACATAGGTAGTAATGGAGTATTTTCATGCCATCTCAGCATATTGGAAATGTAGGCCAGGATTTGTTATGTTGCAACAACTGGAAACATTACAAAGCTTAAAATAAGATTATATAAAACAAATATTATTGTGTAAGGAAGGTATTTGATTAATGACCACATAGTTCATGACCTTTAATTTTTATTTTCCTTGTAAATTAATGTGACTATAATGTTCTACATGTAGAAATTAAGGTGTAATTTGAAATCTCTGGTACAGACAATGTTCCTGAAGCACAGATACAGGCTTGTCAGGGAGGAGAAACAGCAGGGCAAGGTCAAGGGAGCTGGAAATTGCAGGTGGCAGCAGAGCAAGTCCATGCCAATGACCAGAACCTGGACATAGCATCAAGGACACAGTCAAAGTCATGCTCAGATATGAGCCCACAGGTGACCCTAAGTCAGTGGAGTCCATGTCCATGAAGGACCTACTGGTGACACAGCTTGGGCAGGGACCAAAAACAAAAGACTAATTTAATAGCATCTCCCAGGGCAGGTGTGGGGGAATCTCCTTTGCTGCAGCTTCAATTGGTCAGTATTATGAAACCTTAGGGTCATTGGTTTTGTTTTGTTTTTTATTTTTTTTCCCCTTTACAAATAGAAAATATGTAATTGTGCATGTTCTTTCACCTTGTCCAAAGGACCTAAGAAGATACCTACAGGGTTTCTTCATTTGAAGAACAAATTATGAGAGAGCACTGACTAGTCCCCACTGCACCCGCAGTGCTGCTTCACCACCATCGTGGCCTAGGGTGGAATACTCTGAGGATGCATGCCATGTTCCAGCTCTTGGCCACCACAAGGTAAGGAGGGTAGTACTGGTTTCCTAGGGCCAAAAGGAAATCTGGCCATGGGCAAAATTTTGTAATTTGCTTCTAGTGCCAGACAGCAGAAGGGAGAAATCAACTCCAAGGTTGTCTCCTCTGTCTTAATCTTCCATGCTTTGTCACTACTAAAATATTTTACTGGTACAAACCTTTTCATAATGTTTCCTCTTGAACTTTTTAAGTTACTGTCCATCCTGGACTGCTTAGGATGATTATAATTAAAATACTGCAGTGAAGGAAAACAAGAAAATTTAATAAATTAAACAGTACCACTGGAGCTGGGGGGAGGGATATAATCTGAATTTCTTAATAGCTCTACCCTGCCACCTCATGCACTGACCAGTCAATGTCAATAATTTATACCAATGAAGCAGTGAAGTGAGATGCAATCACGCATCCTCTGAGAAAACCCCCACTGGTTGGTCACACTTTCAGGTAGTAGTACAATGTCCTTAAAAGCCAAACAGGAATAGCCTTTTTGAAACAAACCCTTCTGAGTGTCTCAGATGTGTATAAAACCAGGCTGATTGCTGCAATCCAAAATTTTCAAAGAATCATAATGTTTGGAAAGGACCTCTAGGATCATCAAATCCAGCTTTCATCCTAACATCTCTCTAACCACTAGACCACAGCCTAAAGTGCTACATCTAATATTTTTTTTAAACAACTGCAGGAATGGTGACTGCCACCTGCCTGGTTCCACTGCCTCACCACTCTCAGTGAGGAATTTCTTCCTAATATCTGATCTAAATGTCCCCTGACATAACTTGAGGCCATAATTTTACATCTCTGTGGGCAAATGGAACAGGTAGATGCAGTTTGCTGTTCAGCTAGTGCCTTTCTGCATAAACAGGTACAAAAAGGTGGACTCTGTTTAAATGTCAGTTTTAAGAAACTACTTCCTTTTTAATGAATACAGTGTTTGTTTCCATGGAAGTAAACATTTAATAGACAGTAAAAGCTAGAATTATCAAAACCCTGATCAGTAGGGAAGTGTACAAATTTCCAAGGTCAATGTATGTCCAGAAAATAATTTTAGGGGGTCTGATTTGCAAACTTTTCAGCTTGTGAAAGTCTCAGGCTGTTCCTTTTTCCAGTTACTTTCTCTTTTCTCTCTGTTGCTTGTCCTTGGTTATTTAAGGAGAGGGGGTTTTTCATTGTAGTCTTCTTTTTCACCATCAAGACAACAATGTTAATCATAACACAAAAGCCTATGAAATATATTTCTTAACCAATATATTAACTTCAGATGACCATGACTAATAGGAGCAGACCTCTTAATTTTAATTCATAACAGACAGAATGTAAACATGGAGTACATTTCTAAGAAACTCAAAGTTACCTTACATTATCAACCCAAAGAAATAAGAAGTAATTTCTTTTCTTACTTCCAGGTCAAATCAAGCTGAAATATTCCTCTCACAACAGAATTGCAGCTGGTGGTTAATCAAGGAATAGCACGACAAAGCTGACCATTGTAACCTATAGAGCTTTTGAATCTTTTAATGGTACAGAAATTTGAAATCTCAGACCATAAAGGTAAAGCTGACCTTTTTCTACTTGTGCTTTTTTCTGCTTGCATTCTATACAGAATGTACAAAGAAAAAAAGTCCCAAAGGACATCCCTGTCCAGGACCATCAGACTGCACTTGGATATAGATTACCATGACCCCTGGAGTCTCACCCCATGTGACTTGGTACAGTCTGTTAAATCTTGTGATGGGATCCTGCTGCTTGAGGAAAGGTTCATTCTGCCTGTGTCTTAATTAGTTGGCATAATAAAGCTAGCTAACATTCAGATCTTGGAGGAGACTGCTCAGGCTGAAAGAAGTTCCTTCCTGTCCAATTGACCTCGAGTATGGAAAGCAGATCTGCTGTTTCCTTTTTCTGTTCTGGCTGAAGTAAGTCACTGAAAGAAAGAGCTTTGTTTGTGGCAATGTTTTCATCCCTTAGCACCAAAGAAAGCCTTTCTGGGAGGTCTATAATTTTTCTCATGTATAAAGTTGTCTTTCTTGAATATTTATGTTTAGAGCTGCACATATTAACCAATTAAGGAAATAAAGTTCATACAAACCAGTTCTGTTAGGAGCCACAGTAGCCCTGAATATTTACTATGTGTTTCTGCCCAAGTTTGGTCAGAGGGCTTGGTTTTCCCTTTTGTAGAAGTTCAACTGAGTTGTTTAATCAGGCATTATAAGCAGGTGTCTTTCTCTCTTTATTTTTCCCCCCTAGTGATTTCTTTAAACCGACCATTTATCCTGCTTTGACCTCTTCTCCAAATTTCCCATGAAAAGGCTTTGGGAACTAACTAATTTAGTTTGGTATCTTTGGTCAGCATTACAGCCTGGGGCCAAACAGGCTTAGTATTAAGTCCTTGGAGCATACGCTAGACATCATCACCAGTCTGTGACACATTGAAAGGCATCGTTGCGTACAGGACCAACAAGGCCCCTTGTTGGTCCTGCAAAAGGGAATTATACAGCAAATTACCAAACAGCCTTGCTTTTGATATGTCCCTGTGTTGAGACATTCTCATTCATAGCACAGATCTTACAATATTCTCTTTGCTGTATAGACGAACTGGCAGTGCCTGAAAAAGTGTTTTTTAGCAGTTAAAGAATGAAACGGCAGGAGTATCCAGCCCATACTTCCTTCCTGGCACTCCAGTCAGCCTTTCTGTGCCTATTCAATTCAGTTTAATAAAGAACTGCATTGCTACTAGAATTGCATATGATGATTCAGTAACCTACAGCATTGTGTCGGGCTTCTGGTTTCTATGTTTGAGAAAGATTTCTCTGAGGAAATGACAGTCCTGTTCTGCTGATGACAGCAAAACAGAAAAAGGAAGGATCATTTTTAAAGAAATTTAATCTTTGAAAAAAAAGTCAAATTAAGATTTAGCCCCTAAGTCCGATTGTCTGACTGATCACACATCACATTTCACATGCATATTCTGACAACTGATGAAGTGATACAGTACTCCCCATTGCTGCTTCTACAGATTCTGACATTGACTTCCAGACTTTAGTGCCATCCTCTAGTGCCTGACACCTGAGGCACCAGAGAATAGCATGACATAGGAGATGTTGTCAGGTTGATGAGAACTGGGTTAAAGAACAGTTGAGTTTACAGGACATCTGTAAATCCATGGGCCCCGATGGGATACACCCACAAGTGGTAAGGGAGATGTCAGAGGTCATTGCCAGGCCACTCTCCAATCTTCATCTCCTCTCTTGAGAGGTCCTGGAGAAGAGAAGAGGTGCCTGAGGACAGGGGAAAGGCCAATGTCATCCCAATCTTCAAAAAGGGCAAAAAAAAGGAGGACCTAGATAACTATGAGCAAGATAATTAAGGGAGTGGAGCATCTCTCTTATGAGGAGAGGCTGAGAGAGCTGGGGCTCTTTAGCCTGGAGGAGACTGAGGGGGGACCTCATCAATGTCTATAAATATTTTAAAGATGAAAGCAGGGAGGACGGAGCAAGACTCTTCTCAATGTCACCCAGTGATAGGACAAGAGGCAATGGGAGTAAGATGGTGCACAAGAGGTTTAGGGTAAACACAAGGAAAAACTTTTTCCCAGTGAGGGTGATAGATGGAACAGGCTGCCCAGGGAGGATGTGGAGTCTCCTTCTCTGGAGACATTCAGAACCTGCCTGGATGTGTTCCTGGGTGACTTAGTCTAGGTGACCCTGCTCTGGCAGGGGTGTTGGACTAGATGATCTTCTAGGTCCCTTCCAACCCCTAACATTCTATGATTCTGTGATTCTATGATTGTTTTCTCTGAGAAACACTGACCAAATTATCTTCTCTTTGTATTTCCTGGCCATTCTAAATTTCTCCTCAGTTTTGATGACTGATTTGTTAAAACTTCCTGGGTTTTTGGGGGGGTTTATTTTGTTTTTGTTTTGTTTTGTTTTTTGTAGCTGCCTCCTGTCCTGGAGTCCAGTCTATATGCCATTTGGATGCCTTGAGTCTTCTGACTACTTCATAATGCCTTTTTCTGTAAAATCTGTTGGTTCATCTACATCACACCCAACCATGAATAAAAAACCTGTGTTTATTGTTGGATATGCTGTCAGGACAGCCCTGTGCTATCTCCGTGGCAAAGTTAAGCCAAATAAAATCTACACGTTCAAAATTGTAGCTGCTGTGAGTGTTACAAAACTAGCATGAAGAGCTGACTTTTAAGGAAAATGGATAAATGAACATCATCCGACAGCTGATGATGTTACCATCTAACAGAGGTAATCAACAGAGAGCAGTGGTTTGGGTGGAAGAATGCATAGGATAGTCCAAGAGCCTTTTTCAGAAGTGCATAGCTATGTCACTACAATGGCAGGGATGCTGACATGAGGCTGCTTCTATGACATATCAAGCTGTTCTCTCCAAAAGGAAGTCTTCCTCACCTGCTCTGTTTTTGCAGCAGTAGACAATGTTCAAGACATCTCCAATGCAAGAATAAAAAAACAGCTTCCCAACATGGGATCAAAAAGCCAAGGAGCAGATGTGATCCGAGAGACAGAGAAATAATTACTCAGAGCAATGACCAGAGGAAAACTAGGTTCCTTCTGTATGCAACAGATTCAAGCAATGTTTACTTAGCATGAATTTGAATGTCTGTCTTTTGGATAAGTTTTATACTAGCACTGACAGCTGCTTGTTGCAGCAGATGAAAGTACAGTGCTGCTGCCCTCTTTGTGTTTCCTTCCTATTCTGATGCTGAGTTTCCATTAACATTTCTGGAGGAGTAGATACATTGATTGGGAAAAGGTGGCTTTCTTTTAAATATTTGACATGGGAGTGTTACTGAGACATCAAGAGGAAAATGTGAAGATAAAGGAGGTGATATTTTGTCAGTGCCTGTCTTCAAACGCCCACCACTTCAAGCAAAACTGCTTTATTTTTAGGAAGAATCATAATGGAGCTGATTGCCACCAAATGACACCTCTTTTATGAGTGGACTGCTTTCAGCAGCTGAGGTGCCTTTTGCTGTAAGAGTGGAGGAAGTATTCCTCGCCTTTGACCACCTAATTTTCCTTGTTGATCCTGTCTCTGCCTAACAAAAACAAACAAACAAACAAAAAACGAGTAAAACAACTAAACCTGCATATACAGCTAGAGTGTTGGACCTGCCCTGATTCTGTCTCTGTTTCTGACAGAAGCTAATACTGTATCTATTAGAAGAGCACGTAAGAAAGGCTGTCACTAATTACTCAGACTAAAAGGGAAGCCTTTTATTATTGTCTTCATTCTCATGGTGATGGCACAATGATTTTTGGATAGTAATTAGTCTTCTCCAGACTCCTGCAATAGGATGCCATGCTGACAATATCTGTTATTCAGTCCTTCCATAATCCTCAAAAATTACTGGGTTCACTTTTAATTTCTGGCAATGGGTTCCTTATGGATCTGCTATCTATATGAAATAGTTTCCTAGTATTAATTTGAAATAATTTTCCTTTTAGTTTGTTGTTGTTCTACTATTACAAAATAAGGAGCTTTTGCCAAGCTTATCATTAATGTTTCAACTTTGTGTGGATCTTGTACATCATGGGTGAAATCACACATAGGGAGGATGACTATAGTGACTTCTTTGGGACAAAATCACACATCTTTTTCCTTGGGTTTTTGAACTACTGACTTGCTACTTGAAAAGAAATTTTGCTTAACATTTCTCTTGTATTACTGCTGTATCTGTCTTGAACTACAATGAGCAAAATTAAACATCTCTTACAGACTGTACCATCACTGTGTTAACTGTATTCTTTTGCTTGGAATAGAAAAAAACGGAGTGTGCTTGAGTGGGGAGAAAACAAACTTTCAGATTATATACATCATGGAGTTTCTAAAAACTTCATGTATTTTCAAGTTCAAACTTAGGTTTTTAATGAATTTCTGAGGTTTAAACGTTATACACACCTAACAGTGCAGAGGGGCAATTTCTGTTACTACTTTCAAAAGTTTAGTCTGTGCAGAAGCCCAGCAAGGTCAATTGTTTCTTACATTTCTCAGTAGTTATGGGACTTCAGTATGGATGCCCAGGTCACCCGTGTCATTTCTGGTTTACTGGAGAGCAAAGTCAAGTGTGCAAGTCAAGTTCTGGTAGTGCTGTGAGAGCTGCAGGTGCCTCACGCCTCAGTCACAATGCATCTTCTCCAAGTCAGACCATGGGAAACAGGGGAATCAGCAAACCATCAGCCTTTGGCTGGAAATGTCTTACTAGAAGATGTTCTTAGGAGTTGTTTTTCTTTGTATGATTTTGCTTTTGTGGAACTGTAAAAACACATTACTTGTTTGTACCATCTCCCACTCATCTTTCTCCTATATTTTCATGATGAACAACAGCAGCTGTTGGAAAAAGATGATGACCTGAAATGTCTTTGGAGGTGGTTTTGGTCCAATTAATGAAGTAGGTTAATTCAGATTCCAGTGAATGCATTTCTATTTGTGACACATCCAGGCAACCTAAGTAGGACAAGAGCACTTCTCTCCTTATTTGTTCTGGTACTGAGATGAGAGTCATTATAGGTCAAGCCTTAGCAAATTGTTTGGCCTTAACAGAACACCAATAAAATGCTGTTTCTGCTGTGACTACCTTGAAGTCTTCAAAACAGACACAGATAAAATTCACAGGATGACCTAAGGAAATCTTCCTTTGATTTTTCCATCTAGATCCTTCTATCCTCTTCTGCAGTGCAGTGGTAGAGAAGACACTTGGCAGATAAAGGACCATGGCTATGAAAAAAGTGAATTTTGGTGAACACCTGAGGACATGACATTGTTACACAGCATGGAGGACAAACACTTTTTTTGGTATAGACTTTTAAAATGAGGAAACTCTTTGTTCCTCAGGCAACAAGCTAAAGAAACAGGAGGCTACTGGGATGGACCTCTTTAGTGTGTCCTACTCGAGAAGTCCCTGTCCTGTATGATGAAAATGATGTTCTGCTTGATCTAATGATTGATATTCTTAGAAGGAAACAACAGGACCACAGTGTTACAGGATTAGAACATTATGCATTGTAGCGGGGACCTTGGTGGAGGGTTTGTATGCCTGCCACTCTAAGTGTAAGAAAGAGCAGACCAGTAAAAGAACAATTAATTAGGCAGTGCAGGTCACTTATACATTGTCCTGATAACAATCAGATTAACTTCTAGCTGTAATAGTGTTCTACAAAAGGACACTATTAAAGTAAAAGTCTGGATAAAATAAAATTATATTAATTGCCAAGTATGTGTCTTTATGATCTTTGCTTACTAAACTATTCCTTTCTTGGGAATTCATCTCATACACTGTGTTTAAGTCATACCAATGTTAACATAGAATCATAGAATCATAGATATTATCATAGAATCATAGATCTTAGGGGTTGGAAGGGACCTCTATAGATCATCAAGTCCAACCCCCTTGCCTGAGCAGGATCACCCAGGGCACATCACACAGGAACAGATCCAGGTGGGTCTTGAAAGTCTCCTGAGAAGGAGATTCCACAACCTCTCTGAGTAGCCTTGTTCCAGTGCTCTGTCACCCTCACAGTAAAGTTCCTCCTCATGTTAAGGTGGAACCTTCTATACTCCAGTTTATACACACTGTTACTTGTTCTATTGCTGGGCACTACAGAGAAGAGGTTGGCTCCTTCCATTTGACACCCACCCTTCAGATATTTGTAGACAGACTCATGTTGGAATGTTTTATTTTGTTGATCAGATGCACAACATAGTACTTTGTTTTAGAGTTTGAGTTGGGTTTGTTTGTTTGTTTGTTTTTAATCAGGGGAAATATCAGTCCTAAGTGATTTCATCCTATGCTGTGTAATGCAGCTTAGTTTTGTTACCTGCTTTTAATAGATCTTAAGCTCAGATGGCACTTCTAGATCACTTGCAGTGAGTTCTTGCTTGATGCACACCATACAGATCTACCCAGCTACTATGTGTGGAGTCTTGCAATTTGTGTCTAATGAAAGCATTGCCCTCAGGATTCTTGATCAGGACAAAGAAATAAAGAACCTGCCATTTCTTTAAATAGTTGATTCTGGTAGTTGCACTAATTGCATTGGCTTTACTTTCACCTTTATAAAACAAGTAAATGTAGTCCCATGGCAATGAGCTCTAAACTTTCTTTTGCATGAAACTTCAAGCATGACCATTCTAGGATAAAAGTGTATGATCTGAAAGCATTAGTCTGAATTTACTCTTGGAGTACAGCTTTGCTGAACCCCGCTGAGCAGTACTGGTAATGTAACAGCCTTACAGACACACATTGCTTCATGTCTTGTCAGAAAAACCTAATACCAACGCTTTAATTCACACCATCCCAGTTTACATTTGGCACAGATGTTCAATAGTCTCCAGCTATTGCCCAATCAATCAGACTGTCATTTGTAGTGTTTCTGCAGTATAAACCTGTTAATTAAACCCTAGGTTTGTTTTAGCACATATCCAATGTAAATATCTTGTGATTTTGCCTTTAGAAAATTGATCTGCTGGTGTACCTGTACCAGTTGAAAACTAAGTCTTTCCCTTGTGATGTATGGATGCAGGGAGGAAGGAAAGGGTAGTAGCACTGACATCTCTCAAAAAATGACCAACATATACAAAAACTGTTGTGGAGAAGGAAAGTTAAACAAAACAGCATTATCACAGACCTCACATTTTGTGCATTGCAGGTAAACATTATACTTTTCCTTTTACATTAATATAACAATGGGGAAACATTATTCTTGTCTAATAGACTGTTTTGTTAACATTCTCTCCTGATTATGTCCAAGACACCCATAACAACATAGTTAATATAGGAAAGACTTTTACAAGGCTTTGACTTAATTTCAGCTGATTAGTGTTAGATACACTTTTCAAATTAAGGCAGATAGACCAGTCCTGCTCTCATTAATCTTAATGATAATTTAGACATTATTTTGAAAGGAAGCAGCACTGGACCTCCATGGAACATGAAATCTGAGGTAGAAAATGGTCATGAAATAAGGTTTTCATTTTGTCCTGACAGTCTGAGCACTGCATGAATAAATAGAAGGGAGGTTATACTACACTTGTCACTATAGAGAGTAAAATGTTACACATCCACTTTCTCATCTGATTTCACACATATCCTTTATAACAGTGTTTGATAATGCATGAAAAGATCTTGGAACACATCCTCTGCTTCTGTAATAGGTGTAAACCCAATGACTTCCAAGGAACTGGGAGTGGAGCATCTCCCTTATGAGGAGAGGCTGAGAGAGATGGGCCCTTTTAGCCTGGAGAAAAGGAGACTCGGGGTTGTCTCTGTTAATGTCTATAAATATGTAAAGGGCAAGTGTTGGGAGGATGGAGCCAGAGTCTTCTCAGTGACATCCAGTGGTAGATCAAGAGGCAATGGGTACAAGCTGGAGCATAGGAGGTTTCATGTAAACATAAGGAAAAACTTTTTCATTGTGAGGGTGACAGGTTGCTCAGAGAGGCTGTGAAGTCTCCTTCTCTGGAAACACTTAAAACCCACCTGGATGTGTTCCTGTGTGAACCTGGTCACCTGGTCTAGGTGATGCTGCTCTGTCAGGGGGGTTGGACTAGATGATCTTTCTAGGTCCCTTCCAACCTCTAATGTTCTGTGATTCTGTAATTGTTCCAGCACAATACTCTCCAGATGAGGATACAGTCTGTGAGGTAAGTTGCTCTACAGATGAATAAACACTGTCCTTACAAGTAACAAGCTGTGTGGTTTGTTTTTTTGGTTGTGTTTTTTGTTGTTTTGTTGTTTGTTGTTGTTTGTTTATATAGGGTTATTTTTGTTGAAAGCAGTAATACAGATTTTCAGAGTCACAAAATGGCTGAGGCTGAAAGGCATGTCTCAGAGGTCATCTGATCTGAGCCCTCTGCTCAAGGATGGCCACATGGAGCTGAATGCCCAGGAACAGGTTCAGACTGTTTTGCTCCTTTCTTATAGGCACTGATAAAAAGCTCTCTTCATGTGCATGTGCTTTACTAAACAGTTTGCAGTGAGGATGATGTGTGATGCTTTTGTTGTTACATAAGCACTGACCTATCCAAGGAATTCTTCAGGAGAAAAGATGCTGCAAATTACACAGGGACTTTACAGTGGTTTTCCTAAATGTCTAAAGCTGTCCCTGTAGATGCATCCTACCCCTAAGACAACATTGGAAACAGATGCTTGTACTTGGGTTCTGACAGCAAAGTGACTCATGGTCAAGCAGTGTAAAGTGTTCCCAGGATTTCTTTCCTGGCCTCTGTCTCTTCTGTCAGTCCCATTAAGTTAGATTGCCTGGAAATGTTAAAGTTATGTAAGCTTGGCAAACCCCCCCCCCACCTTGGCAGACAACCTCTCCAGTTGCCGTTCTCAGAGGTCCTCTTTCCAAGCATGAGTATGCAGTTAATTAATTGGAGAGATTTAAATGCATGATTGGACTGCATGAAAGGGGAAAGACCATAGGAGAACCCAGGGGTGGGTACAGCTTGCAAACAGAACCCAAGTAATTCAATTCTCAGGGCAACTACTGCTGTGGTTTAATCCTTTGCTAGTATGCAAAGAGCTGTTCCTAGAGTGTTAATGTGAAAACAGTTCATGTAAAGCAAAGCTGAAACTGGCAGATAGAGCCTTCTTTCTCGATCTGAGCAGCTGCTCCACCACTGCTACACTTGGTACAGCCTCTTCTCACACTTCCTGCTTCCCCACCAGTCCATTCTCACTGACCCTAGTGTTGCCAGGGTCTTTGTGGCTCTCAGTCCCAAAGAGGGCACCAAAGAACATCTCATTGGGGTAGCTCCAGGGCCTGCTCCCCCTGGCCTGCTCTCTCTGGCCGACAATCTAGCTGGCATTTAAAAGCTATTACGAATAATGAAAAAGCTGTTGAAAATAATGGAAAAGCAGTTACAAGCAAGGAGTGTTCAAAACGAACACACAAAGTAAATGTTGCATTGCTAAAGCCTGCAGATAGAGTGTCTTTTTAAAATACCAACAGCTTTCGGTAAGGAGCCTTTGAGGGCTTGCAGGGTTCATTCCAGGAAACATCTAATGATCACAAGAAGATATGAAGGATGCTTTTTTCCTGAAGCAACAGTGGGACAGGGGGCACATAGGCATCATAGTGTGTGCCACTGTTAGAAGACAGTGTGAAAGCTGGATCCTGGAAACACCTTTTCTAACTCATTGTTTGTCATCCTATCCCTGGCAGGGTACCATCTGATACTCTCCTTCAGTTATTGTCCAGAAATATATTTCTGTCAAGTGCCATCATGTTTTATCTCCTGAGATGGTGGTATTCTGTTGTGAGTTATGATACAGAAATCTAATCTGTGCCACAACTCTCTCATAAGGTACTATTTTTTTTTTCTGCCTAATGAGGGCCAGTATATCATGTAATGTTCTTGACATAGTAACACTGTTTGCTACCACAACTGAACGCTGCTAGGAGGTTTTATTAGATTACAAATTCTGTGGAGTTTACAATAAGGATAATGTATATTAAAATACAGTAGTTTTCTTCATAAATTACTAGATGGAGATTGAATATAGGAAATTGATAAGTACCTGAGACAATCAACTAATATGTTTTCAATAACTGTTGTTTTCCTATGTCATTTTATTGATCTAATAATTCCTTTTGTAGTGTAAGACTCTATATTTCACTTTAAGCTTTTTATTGATACTGTTGTGATAGGCAAGAAAGAAATTACAGCAGTCTATAGAGAATGTTTAAAATGCTGAGGACCACCAATTAAAGCCAAAATCTAATTATTTTGGATATAACAATTGTGTTACCACTAAGGTTTATGCAGAACAGTTTGCATCAAAGTCTAGGAGAACTTATGTGTAGGTACAAACATCTCCATTGTGGAAATTTACATTCTCCTAGGTGGAAAAAATGTCCCTTTTCCCCCCATATCAAATATAATCTTAATTCCACTTGTACTGTAGTTTTGTGCTACTGCTAAATGACTAGTCTCTCTGCATTTCATTTTAAATCAAGTGAAAAATAAATACTGTGGACTCTAATACATACTGAAGAATGAAACAGAGCTGCTTCAGTTGATTCTATATAAGAATGGAGTAAATGTATAGAACCTATTTATCCTGGGCCTGGTGGTTAAACCCAGGGAAGCTTTCTCTTTGCTGTTACAAGGACTTGCAAACCTTCTATGCAAAAAAAAAAAACCCAAAGGAGGTTAATTTTCCCTGTTCTTGCTATCAAGATTGTTTTGTTACATTGTGAAAACAAAAATAATAGTTCAATGGGACAGTATTACCACTTGCCTTTTCTGGTGCAAGGATGGAACTCTCCACGATCTGACTGTAAAGCAAATTGCCACTGTTAACTTTTGAAATCTCTACAGAAATCACTCTGTCACCTTCCTTTAGCAGTATGTTTCTCATTGGTGCTGAAGAACTGATCCCTGCAAGGCTGAGTGACCAGGATGATTCATATGTGACTTCAGACTCCTATCCAGCAAGGCAGGCAGCTCATCCCCTCACGCCTGCTGCTATCATGCTGGTGTCCCTCTACTGCTAGGAGCACCTTTTCTCTCCTTTATGCCAGCAGGAGCCATTGAAAAGTCTGGCCTGTCACACCTACTGCCTCATATACTAAGCCGAATATTTTTTAATTGCATTAATCAAATAATCCTTTAGGAGTGTAAGATGATGTTTTTACATTGTGGAGATGATGAGGCCACTTAACATTCAGGCTGCCATGCCTAGTCCTTCCCAACTCACAGAAATCCTCAAGTGTGAGCTTCAACTTGAACATATTGTGCATGGGTTCAAATGTTCAGCTATATAGACAATTAAGTTCATGTTTAAACGGGATAGGTGTGTTTGAACTACCCTGTTTATTCACACTAGCCTCTGAAATTGAAGACTTGCTTATACAAACAGTCTGCAAGGAGCAGGAGGAGGTTGAGGTGCAAGAAGCTCTTAGTAACCCATTTAGTCTGTTGGCAATAGGGTAATTGTGGTATCTCCTCAGTTGCAGATTTTTTTATACTTCTCTCCTGAACTCTGATGTTGTGACAACTGCAATACCAGATTAGGCAAGAAACCTACCAGGAAACCTGGTGAAAGCTGGAGCACAGCAAAGCCTGATCTAGCTGTCTCTGCGTCTAGACACAACTGACCTAATTATTCCGGGCATTTGTGCATTGTGACGCTCTGCTGGTCACAAGTGCTTAATAATGTAGTGTGCAAATGAAACTGTCTTCCTAGCCCCATACTGTTTGTGCAAGCAGCTCTTTCGATGTTATCGCCACTCTCTTACCCTCTTTCCCAGAAGGCACCTTAGTCTGTGGCTACTATACCCCCTCTTATTACGTATTTTGTTGCTTTTTTGTTGCATAGCTACTTTTAAAATGCTTAGAAACACAGAGTAATTTCCCCTCCATTTCAGTTTTGTAGCCTTCTCACTGTCGGCTGCTATAGCTATTAAAATAATTATGTTGTGAAAGTCATTCTGAGATGTGGGGTTTGAGGAAATGGTTTCTTTACTGAATAATAATGATAAATTCTCATCTTAATACTATTTGCATAAAAGGGTCAGGTTTACAATGGTGGGCAACATGTGCATCACCAATGAAACAGTTTATTATCAAGGGCTGCACATGACTAGGGTGTGTGAGACTGAGGTTCAGTGTCTTCCTCTGATCCAGGAGACTGCTACAGAAACTTTGTGATAAAATCACTAAAATACTGGTGGAGCCAGGCACATGAATCCTTAAATTCCATCTCAGTGGCTAGTGTCCTAGATACTTGCATGTCACTGCTTAGTAAGGAACAAAAGACACTAGGTGAAGTGTGAGAACTCCCATCAGAGAACAGTCCCACTGCCCCTGTCTGAAAACCAGAAAAGTGTGCAGATGTAAAAGGAAGCAGGGGACTGAACGTGGGTCCCTTCATCTCAGTTCTTAGAAAGAAGAGAGACCCTGCTTCTCTTATGTTCCACTCACCACTGAGCTTGGTGCTGTTTCCTCTTCTGTTTTACACAGGTTGAAAATTCAAACATTTTGATTTGGCTGGAATAAAGTCTTTATGGTACAACAGGGGATTTTTCAAGTTTCCACCTAGCTGGCAAGAATAAATGATCAAGTGAAAAATGAAATGTTAGGACTGGCTACTGAATTAAGGAAAAGCAATTGCAATGCCAGTTCAGCAGTCCAACTGCTTACACTCCCTTCTCCCCTGAGCTCTGCTGGGAACTCATTCTCCGGCCTGCAGTGGACACCTCTCCCCACTTACTCAACTTTCTTGTTCTTCTAGCCAATGGAAATGTGCTAGCATCAGCTGCCATTTCACAACACCCCCTCCTTCTTTCTCCCTCTGCTGGCTCTCTGTCTCTCAGTGGGCTGCGCTGTTACCTTCAATTAACTTTCAGATCTCTTTTTTTCTTCCTAGAAAGGTGTATGTGTTGCTGGACATCCTTGCAGGTGAGCTCTGGGAGCAAAATGGGGGATATAGAGCAAGTCACCTAGTTCACTTCCTCCTACGTCCGTAAGAAAGAAGTGTGAAGCAGCTGCTAAACAAAGCTAGGAATTACCTTCTTGCTCTATGATTTATTTTTTTTGTGTGTGTGTTCACCTTGTGATCAGTATTTGCTTTGTGATTTTATTTTTATTTTTTCCTTTGGTGTCAATTCCTAACAACAGTTTACTCTTCTGTGTCTGGCATTTTAACACTCTTCTGAAAAAAAACCAAACCTGTGAAGAAATATCTAATAATGAACCGCTTCATGAATTTCAACTTTTTTTTTTTTTGTGTGTTAATTTGGGGTTTTGAATCT
>JAOEGS010015363.1:133654-155804 GCA_025447755.1 Corythornis vintsioides
ATTTGGATGTGGTTTTGAGGGACATGGTTTAGGGGTGAACTTTGTAGAGTAGGGCTAATGGTTGGACTTGATGATCCGAAGAGTCTTTTCCAACCTGACTAATTCTATGATTCTATTCCTTTCTAGTAGCAACAGATCTTCCCATTAAAATAAACTCTATGGTTGTAAAATCATATATTGGTTCTCCAAGTGGGACTCACCAGGAGTGCTAGCAGGTTGCTACTGGCCTATGTCAACAATAAGTTCTGTCATTTATTGTATCATCTTGATCAGACTGGTATCTCTTGGGTAGAGAAGAATATAAAATCGCTACTACAAATGTGAAAGTTGATTTGTAGGCAGAAATTCTTCTCTTCTTAGTGGAGAAACCAAAGAACCTCAACTGACTGTAAAATTTGCATTTGATTGTAGGATTTCAGCACAGGACAATTCAACACCAAATTCCATCTGATTTTCATGGACTTCAAGGAGTTTAACTGAAGGGAGAGGAACAATTATTCATCACAATCTGTTCACACCACATGTCTTTTAGGATACAACAAACAGCATGACCAAGAGCCCTTTCAGCACACCATACTCCAGAGAACAAAAAGAAAGGTCTTCTGAAGTCATGCTGTTGGAAGGAGCTGTTGTCTGCCTCCATTTGAGATGACGGCAGGACTTATACTCTGACTGTTGTGAACAGGTTAGATACCAACTGAGAAACCTTATCAATGGGAGTCACCAGTGGGGGCTGAGCAGCTACTTTCCCCACGTCAGGACTGCAGTGTCTCAACTGAGAATTTAAAACAATTCAGTGGCCTATGGAGTTTCCAAATATGGAACTGTTTTAAAACAGAAGCCAGAAGTTCAATTACCTAGTTCAAACACCATGCTCTCTTTCAGAGTACTAGCAATGTCAGGCATTTTCAGTGTAGCTGAAATCACTAAAAAACACAGAAGACCTATGCCAAACACATGACTCAGTGAAGCTGCTTGTCAGACAAGAGCATCCAAAAGGGCAACTTCGGTACCAAAGTTGCTTTGCAAAGATTCTTAACTTTGCTCATGGGCCTTTAACACAACCTGAAATCAGAAATGCTGGCACACAGCTTTTCTCTAGGCACTGTTCTCTGATGCCTCACATCGGTCCATTCTGCATCTTTGCCCAGCGTTTTCTCATCCCAGCAAAATGTGTATAGGCAGATGTCAACACTGACAGACAGGGGACTTTTTCTTCAAGCACTCAAGTCAGATCTGTATGACAGCTTTCAGCCTGGCTTCACTTTTCAGTGTGAAATATCTTTTTCTTTCAGTTTTAAATAGAAAGACATAATAGAATATCTTTCCTCTTTTTAACAGGCATTATCAAGAAACATGGCATGTTACAGAGAATCTGCCCATGTGGTACAACTTTTTGTCTCATTCTATCATAAAACTTTTGACTTTTACACAAAGAAAATGTCCTTTGCTCACTGTTCAACAGTGCAAGTGCCATAGATGTGAAGGAGATTTTATTCAGACAACAGTGTATCCAGTCCTGTGGCTCTATAATAAAGGCATTCAATCCAGAAACATTATTGCTAAGCATGTTTCATTATTGAAACAGATGTTTCCAGGCAGTTCAAAATTTCAAATCCTTTTTTGTTAGTTTCTGGCACAAGCTCAGTCCATCTCAATAATAAACCTGTTATTCTTCATATGTAATACAGAAAAAAAAAAATAAAAAAAAATAAAAAAAAATTTTAACTTCTCAGCTTTTAACACCTTTTTTGGAAAACATGCTCAGCTATTTAAAGGCAGTTAGTAAATGTAGTTTGATTGCTAGGAAGCCACTTATTGCATTAAAATGTCAAAAATCCACAGACCGCTTTTAGTGTCTAATCTGCAGTTTCTATTATTTAATGTCTGAGTTAACATACCCATCAGGCACTGATCTCATCCATTGTCAAAAACAGAGCAAAGCTTAGCTTGTTCTTGCATGAGTGATTCTCCAGGAGAACAAAATATAGGACTTCAGAAGAGAGCAATCTCTCTGGAGATGGTATTCTATTATGAAAGGCTATTCTATTATTAAATGCAGTAAATCTATAGCTATTGAGCCTCTTGGCATGTGAAAATATGAAAGGGTCCAGTTTATGAACAAGATAACAGACTGATAATTAAATACATGCTTAGAAAATGTACAACCACCTATATGAGCAAAAACCAAGTAAGGCCTGTAGAATGAAAACTGATATGATCCTAATAGGTGGAGATTTCATATTTAAGGAATAAATCCTCAAGTTTTGAAAGATGCAATAATAATAATTCCCGGGAGGTTGGTGTCAACTGAACAGAAAGCAGAAACATTCTACAATTTTTTCTACATCATTATCATACTTGTATTTCAGGTTAGCTGAATTATAGCTTATCTGAGCAATCTTCATCAGAGGCTGAGACATTAGAAAGAAAATATCTTAAATGGACCTTAATATAGTTATAAAAAACAGCAACAAGTCCTGAGATGTTTTAGGAGCAGAAGATAAGGTCTTAACTGGCCACATTGTTCTTCATGAGAAGGAATATTGCAGGTTTTAGATTTTATGTGTACTGCTAGATTTTATTCCGTAAGAAGATGACAGCAGGGCTAGAAGACATACATAGGAGTCAGACCACTGCTCCTGTTACTACAGTACAGTATCTAGCAAGCAGGCTAACACAAAAGTGGGTGGTAGGTCCTGCTTTCTGTTTGCAAGGCAGAGACACGGCAGTCTGTTAAAATCTACAATTAGGCAGTGCCAAAGCTGACGCCACACTCAAATGGTCCTAGCTCACTATGCAGCCACATGACTCTTTCTTCACATAAGAAACACACAGTAATCACCTCCACAGTTATTATCTGGACAGCAGTGAACTTGACATTGCTCATCTGCACAGTGCTCTTGTAGTGAAGGTCATTCTGAAGATCAAAGTACTGTGCAAGGAAGGGTTAATAGTATGCTCATCCTCCACCTTCCCTCTCTGTAGAAAAGTTTATCACAGCTGGAGACATAAACCAGTCATCTAAGATAGTAGTTGTATGCAGTGAGGCAGGGAAAGGGAAAGCAGTCTTCCTGATTCAGTGTATTAAAAAAAAAAAAAGTGACCATCAAGGTTTATCAGAGCTAACTTGATCTGCTTTTCAGTTGTAAATCACTACATTAGAATGACACATTTTAAAACTGGTGATTAAAGCTAAACTACACTCTTACCACATTCCATATTCACAGTTTTTGTAGTACTACTCTTCAACCTGAGAGTCATCTCTGTTCTGGATAAAAAAGGTACAGCATGCTAAACCTTGATATCAGAAATCATCCATAAGTTTAATGTTGCATGAGCTATCAAGCAGCCCAGATGAGTTTAGTCCATGGAGGACTGAGTCCTGATATAATTATTTTAGTGGCAGTAGAATGGTTGGTTAAGTGTTAAAGGGAAAGAGATACGCCACTGAATTGTTCTGAGTGTCCATTCTCAGAGCTACACTATTATCATGGGTTGCTGACATTCATAATTAATTGGATTGCATATAACACAAGATTAAGTTGTTATGAACTCAGATGTTTTTATAACCACTAAGGTCTACTCTGCTGGAAGATAATTTATACACCTACCATGATTTTCAACATATTCAGAAAACCATATTGTTCTGGACAATCACAGCTCCCGGTAAGAGGCACATTTGCATAACTGGGGTATACACCCTGTAATATTTCAATTGTCTTTAAAGCAAATAGCTTTCCCAGATCAAGTACATTACAAAACTTTTGTTTTATTCCCAGTCCTGGTCTCAGAAGAGATCTCTTGAGATTGGTTGATTACATTTAAGAACAGGGTGTAGGTAACATATAAGGGTAACTATCCTATCCTGTTCCTGCTGAGCAGCTAGATCTGGATATTCCAGCTATCACTGGATATTTGTCTTCATTGCAGAGGAAGTCAACTGGTTTTAGGGCCCGCTATAGATCCATAGAATATTACCAATTTTTGGAGAGCTCTTGGATATATCACCTTACAGGTTTCCCTTCCCATTACCTTTCCCCTTCCAGGCCTATATACTATTGTCTGTATTGCTATACAGATGACAAAATATATGTTGAGAAGAATTCAGGATCTTGTAAAATCTCCATCAAAGCAGCAGGGCTGGGGGGTCAAAGTTTTTAAGCTTACCACCTTTCATTAGATCTGTGATGAGTCCAAGAGAGTCCTTATAATCTCTGCAGACTTTTGTTTGCATTTTGGGTTTTTTCTGTCAAACCAATGACCATGAACTGTCCTTTGACTCTTGCCATAGGAGGCTGGCCAGAGGACAGTGCAGTTCTTGATTTTGCCTAGAGCAGGGAATTTAGAGTTCAGAACCCAAGATGCTATTTTAAAAGCAAGAGAAGTGCTGCAGGACAGAAAAGACATTTGTAAGAAGCATAGTACATTATTTTTGTCTTTAAAAACCTAACAAACAAACAAACAAAACAGCAAACTATGGGGAAAAATAAACAAAAAACCCCACGAACAAAAAAAAAAACCCAACCACCATCAACAAAAAAACCCCAAGTCACAAAGAAAAAAAAAAAAAAAATGTAATGCATTCCTTGCAGCAAAACATGTGAGTTTGTCTCTTACTGTGGACATAGAAAATCCTGCATATAAATCTGTAAATCTTTGGCAAAACTGATTTAAGATGACAAACTGTAAAGAGAAATGGGGGAAGATCTGTAGCAATGAATTTCAGTGAATTTTAGTGTGGTTTCTGAGCAAGGGGAATACATTAACAATAATGACTGATTTGAAATACAGTGGCTCATAAATCTATAAATGAAGCCTATTTCAACTACAGAGCTTTATTTTGGTCACCAGAACTAAAGACAACCTTCTACAAAAAAAAACCAAACAGAACAAACACAAGCATTACCTGCCCTAAAACAACCTATAATGCAGTCTGTGTATAATGACATTCTAGAAAATGCCCTTGAGCACAGCATTGTCCTGAGGATTATAAAGATAGGTAAGAGAAGACATCTGGTCTTCCCCTGGTGGCAGTCTTTCAGTCAAGGACCATATAAGAACCATACTTTTTCATGAAAGGTTAGATAAATTGCGCCTTGACAGAAGTACATGCTATGGATTGGAGGGTAGGGACAAATATCTTTGTGAAACCATTTGTATTTATCTCTGCACAGAAGCTTTAAAAGGGGCACATTAAGCAGAAAAGCCTTGTGTACCATGCAACATTTCAACTGTGGCAGAGGCAATACCAGTTTTCAGAAGTAGGAAACATCAGTAGGAGATTAAACAACCAGAGGGAAGAGAGTGGATCAATGACAGGAGCTAATGATAAATTCCTTCAGAGGCTTCCTACTGATCATGGTCTACCACTACCTACTGACCTCTGAACCAGCAAGGGCAGTCCATATTTGGCTTCTCAGCTGAGGTGCCTAAATCTGGATCAGGCAACTATGCAGGATAGACTTTACAGAAGCTCAGGCAGTTGCAAAGTGATTTAGAGACCTCCAGACCACTTCCAAAAAGAAAACATATAATTTGGTTTAGGAAACCAATCAGCCACAGACTTTCAAAGCTGAACCTGAAGCTACATCTTTCACACTCACAATGGTATACTATTTGAAGGTGGGAAAAGTATGTAGGTACTTGCTTTTCCACAGACTGCATTTTTACTGCATAATGTAATTACATGGGTCAGTGAACCTACAGGTCAGCTCAGCATGTTCAAACATCTCCTTGCCACCCAAGGGCCTTTGTCAGGGCTGATATAACAAGACTGAACATAAAAGGACACAATATAAATGCAAAGTATGTCTGTGGGGAGTGGGTGGTAAAGATGGAACAAAAGACATTTATCTATAAATCCTTTTACAGACAAGATGACAGCATTTTGTCTCATTACTATTTCTACTACAGTTTACTCAGCCACAGCAGACTTCCAAGAATACCCCTGGAGTATTACCTGTAGACACAATATTCTATACATTATTATTATTATTATTATTATTATTATTATTATTACTTTGGAAAAGGTTATTACAGCAAAGATTGCTCCTGGCCCAACTACAGAGAAACATTATTCTTACCCTTGAAAAACGTAGCAGAATATGATTAGTCTGTAGGATAAGGAAGCAAGTGTATTTCTACCCCCTGGAAGCCCAGTTATAGCTTTGGAAAGCTGACCAGTTCTTATAGAATAATATTTCCACCCTCCAGATTAAAAGAAGCCATCCTGAACAAGCAGCTGCCTTTAAATTGAGGGGCAAAATATCCTAATAAGTTGTTTTTAAAGTACTATTTAAGAAGATAAGAGGTTTAATTCCAGACCTTTTGATAATAAAACTTATCAAATTAATTGTTAATTACTTTGGAATAAACTGTCAGGCTAGGCAAGGTGCTTTTGTAGCAAAGATGACCCTCAAGGTCTGCATCCCAGAGTTCTAGGGATGACAGGATTTCAAGTGCTTCACACTCAGAAACATCATGTAGCTTTCTAGAGTCACTGGAAAACATAGGGTTTACAGTTATTTAACTTCACTAAGGCCAGAAAGACTGTTTTTCACTGCTGATTACTGGTAAAAGCACATTTTATGAAAGGTTACATCCATACTCACACACCAAGCAAGCAAAAGCAAGATCTTGCATGCAAGACACAGATTGCTTATCCACTTTTCGATATCTGGAAACACTGCAACTTGAGGCTATGACAATTAACTATTGGAAGACCTGAAAGGAAGAAATCTGAATGCCCATTATGCACACAAAACTTATTTGAAGGTTAGTATAAGGTATGGAGATTCAGGGGTTTATTTATATTATTTATAATTTATTCTATATATTATTTATTCTATACTATTTTCTTCTCAGAACTGTAAAAGTACATGAGCTCTTAAAATGGGAATTAAATTTATTTTTAAAGTTGTCATGCAAAGGTAGTTTCACTTGCAATGTTGACTTTGCATATAACCTCATGTACAGAGGTATCCAAAATCCTCACTGTTTTTCTAATTGTAAACATACGCTGATGCATTGACAATATTTTCATAGAAGAACATAGAAGAATCTTAGAGAATTTATTATCTTAGAGAATTCATCTGGTCCAGTTAAGATTTTCTCATTTTATCTTGCAAGAACTATTCCTTTTTTTCAACTTAAGCTGTTGTTTAGAGCTGTCATTGATCTGTTTATTTAAAATGCATTAAATTAAATTGTTTTTAAGAAAAACATATTTGTGTTTTCTCAGGTATTCCAGGATTTTCCTGTGAATACTAAGGCACCCTTACACTGCCTGGAACAACTCAGAAGTCCTGCAAAGACTTTGGGAATTAAGTCCAAAATTATGGGTTGCCATTTTAGTGTATTGGGGTTCTTTCTGTGAAGAAGTGATCCAGCAGTGCAGCTGAAACAAAGCTGCACAAAAGCATTGCCGTATTTCCATACCTTTGCTGCACTTTAACGAGCCTATTGAAAAGGGGGGGGGGGTGGGGGGGAGAAAAAAAAAGGTTGCTTTTGAATTAAAGTTTTCATCGTTGCCTACTGTGACAGTATCTTTGGATACCTGTTAGCAGGAAGAAAGAGATTCACCTATTTTGCAATAATCATCTGCAGAATCTGACAAGGTGCCTTCACAATTTGAGTTGCTGATGATGCATTTTTCACTACTTGTTCCATCCAATTGCATTAATCTTAGCCTTTCTTTATAGGAAGGGTATTTGATTTAATTAATCTTTCCAGATAAACACAAATAGTCAAGTGTGCTTTTAGTAGGTCCATTTAAATCTTCTAAATTGTTTCAGAAATGTGTTCATCTTCTGTAACATCATTTTTAGTGATCAGACCACAGATAAACTGAATGATAAATACCTGAGTCAATGTTACCCTTCTCTGCTAAGGTGCTCACAGATAATATGGTTTTAATAGCAAAAGAAGATGTAAGTGGCTTTTGAATCTTTTGATGAGTCTTTGCACATAGGTATATTTTAGTCTTAATGACTTTAATAGCGAAAGATTTCCTAGCATGGTTCCAAATGACAAAAATATCATCCCGTGCTGTTCAGTGCTAGGCTACCTCAACATCCACTACTGACACATTCAATTTCAGTTTCTTCCCTGTGTTTTAATAAGGTACTATGGTTACACCTGCCCTCAGGTATAAACAGGAAAACAACATTACACAGCTTAAGCACAACAAATATGAATTGTTCTTATTTCTTCTTTAGCTTAAATTTTCACCCTGGGCCATTGTCAAGGTGTTGTTTTTCCTCTCTTTAATGCTTTTGTTACTGTTAGTGCAGCCAGATTTTTAAAGGTAGATTACAGAAAGAGGTAAGTCCTAATATATTTTGTAGTCAAGAGTTTGCTTATCAGATCCAGTTTGCTGTTTCATGGTAAAACTCCTCTGAAATGCCTTAGAGCATGTCTGAGGAGAAATAGTAAAGAGTACTAGTTATAAAAGCCTAATGTCTTCTTATTATCCAATATTTTTGGAACTGATATATATATTCCACTTTATGGCTATTTTAGGTTTTATGAGGAACATTCAGGCTGTTTCAGAAACTTTCCAACAGGGATCCAGCAGGTATCTCCAGTTAAACCTGAAGGCAGACTCAAGAGCAGTTTTAAATCAATACTCAGCATATGAAAATTTGTGTGCAGTAGAGTTATAGGTGTGACAGAAACTATTAAAACATGGAAAGAAATGATCCCACTAAACCTACAGTTAGAAATTTCTTTTGGTTGGTATTCCATTACTTCAAAAGCCAGTAAAACCATTCATGAGACTGCTGTCAGAGACATAATCAAACATCAGCCCATAAACGCACTAGTGTAACCATTTGAATATAAAGACTTATTTAAACTTCAAAAGAGTTTGCTGACTCTAAGTCGTTGGATACAATTTTCCCTTCTGTAAGAAGTGGAATTTACTTTTGCACTTCTCCCCAGAATGCAGATATAGACACTGCTGAGATGCTGATGTCTGATTTATAAAATCAACAGGTGGTCCATTCACTCCTTTGATGTGGATTTTGACATCTTAACAGTTTCTGCAGGGTAAGCTTGCAATGTCAGGTGTGAAAATGTTAGTCTACTGAAACATTTAGTGCCATTAAAAGCAGCTAACTACTACCCTTCATGTCTCTTGTCCTGTAGGACAGACTTCAATGGCCATAACAGTTCTTCAGATTTTGATTCTTATTATGTCAGAAAATACAAAGGCCTCTACACAGACACAGGTTTGGAAGTGAGTACTGTCAAATGGATTGAAAATTTTTAAGAAAAATTAAGAAAGAAAGGTAAATCTAAGATAATTACCTACGTGAGTGCATTTGTCTTATGAGGACCTATAAAGACAGACGGAACAGGAAGGATGTAAGACCTGGCACCTGGTTTACATTGAGAGGCAAGGAAATAAAGAACAAGGAAAGAAAAGACTGAAATGAAAGCAAAAGTATGAAGAGACCTTATTGAGAAAAAAAAAAAAATCATATTAAGAAACTTTGAAGTTTGGTTTGCTGCCAGAGACAGTGGGGAAAAAAAAAAATAATTATTTTGCAACTTTTTTATATGGCCAAGAGCACAATTCTTGATACGAGTTCACAGCCACATCTGCCAACTGCCAGGAGAGAGTGCTCACAAGTTTGGTCTATTAGTTCCTGTTGGAATTAAATATGCCGTTAGGTGTGTTATGGAAAAAAATAAAAAAATTCATGACACTGTGAATATAACCTAGGACAAATGCCTTGGTGCCTTCTTTGATGTACAGGATGTTAGGACATCCAGTAAAACTATGTTCAACAGATATGGATAGGATTTCAATACCTAAGCTGAGTGTACACTCAGTTTAGGGATACTCAGCTCAGGGACAGGGACCATAAGCACTTCATTCCCAGTCCGAAATTGCAGGACTTCAGATCAACATGAAAGTACTTGGGAACACAGCAGAGATGTTTAGAAGTGGATTGCATTAGTGACAGAGATGTTAAAAGGTGGAATGAAACTTAGCAAGAAAACATGTTCAGCTAATCTGCACTATGGGGATGAGATGAAAAGCATCCTTCTTTTCCGTAAGTATAAGCCAGGGAAAAAACTAACAACATCAGTGGAGGCAGTGACACATAATTATGGTTAGTTTAACTGGAAGTTACATCCATTTTTAATCTAAAAGGTAGCACATCATTCCAGACCTTTTCTAGCTGAACAGACGCCTCCACAGTAGGACACATGCTCCTTTGGAAAAAAAACGGAAAAAGTAGGAATTTTTTTATTTTTCTTTCAGAATGCCCACTTAAATTCCTGAAAGCCTTCCTGGAGTACATCAAGAGTCCTCAAGAATAGTTTGACTGGAGGAATGAAAGGAACATTCAAAGTTTATAATAATCCTGTTTTCTCCAGAGTAGAAGAAAATATCAGATATGGCTGCAGCTTTCAATGTATTATAAATAGAAACCACTTTGCAGCATCTGTTTCTATGAGATAAATTTGATCTGTGAACAAAAAAGAAAGAGAAGGAAGGCAGCTGGTCAGACTGGTCACAGGAATACCTGCTGAGACCAATCAGAAGTCAATATATTTGTACAGGACCCATGACATATGGACATGAAATAAAGTGTAAAGAGTAGTAAAGTCTTGAAGAAATATATTCAGTTACCAATCTCAAAGAAGAATTGTAATGCAAACTACAGCAACAGTTCAGCAACAGTGCAGACTAATTAAAGTTATTAATCCTTGTAAACAAACCTCTTACCAAATAAAGCAGGCACTAAAGGAGTTCTTGAGTCATTTACTGTGCCATGGGTTTTCTACAAAGGTTTTCAATTTGTGAATACTTAAATGCTTCCCAAGAAGGCTGGACACCTTGCATTTTCAGACTTGTGATCTGCATACTGCCACAAGTCCATTATTCTGTATGGGGCTGGACTCAATGAAAACTCTCTGATGTGACATGTAAGTCTAGGCAGAACAGTATAATAAATCATATGAGAAGGTCACACAAAGGTCAAAATGTGTGTTTTAATGCCAAAAAGATCCCTGTGTCATCTGAGGACTGACTTACTTCCATACTCCTACAGAATGATTTGATGTGCTGACAGGAATTAAAGGTGAAAACATAAATGCAACCAAGTACCCAAGGTAGGCACCCAAAATAAGCAGGTGACACAAGGGTTCTAGTTTGCCATTTAAAAATGCATCATTACCAAAAGTAATAATCACTAAACAATCAGATTTGTTTGTGACATTTAGTGGGGGCTTGTCACAAGGATTGTAGAAGTACGTCAATTCAGAGTATAAATTAATACCATTAACCAACCCATCACCCTGTCTGAGGACTCCCTTTCAGTCCTATACAGTTGCTCTTCAATCACAGTAAATTATCCTTCCCTTGAGTATGAGAAAGCTGCTGCAATCTAATGTTACACCTGAATGAGAACTTCCACAGCGGTACAGCATGGTTTAATTCAACACTTCATATTCACACCCTCAGTTGATTTGCCTTAGCTTTTCAGAAAATTATTTTAGGGAGTTAAATCATCAATACAGCAGACTGCTTTAACAGATAAAATAGGTGATGTATATATCTGTGGAGGTAATAAAGACAGTGGCTCAGTAAAAAGGTGGATCACAGAGTCTGGAAGCAGCTGTGCAGCTTTCTTTCAGCCTCAAGGAGAGGCCACATGAAATTATATTAAAGCCTTGGGCTCTGCTATCTCTTGGCAGAGAACCCTTTTCATCCCCACCCAGGCTCAGGGAGCAACACTGCTAGTGCAGTGATAGGGGATTCTGTTTAGCTCATGAGGTCAGGGTGAACTGCATGAGGGCAGCTAGAGTATCTTCAAAGCTTGAGAAGATCTGTGGCACTTTATAGTGTGCATTTTCAAAAACTAGTTCTATGAATTCACAGAGAAGTAGAGGCAGGAAATTGCCCTAAAAAGTCAGTATGCTAGGACTCAGTTTCTATTTTCCTTTCTTGTACTGAAAGAGGGAAATCCAGGTCAACCTACTCTACACAGACTTTTTTCGGGTAGCTGCAACTAAATTCTCATCGCCGAATTTATATCCATGATCATTCAACTGTTCTTCAGGAGTAGTAATCTATTTTATGTATCTGACATCCTCTTTCACTCTCTCCTTCTGCCATCCAGGCTCTGGGAGAAAGCATCAGTCTGATATACCATCCCATTCACATAGAACTTCTTTAAGCAATATTTACATAACCACCAAATGACATACTCATCCCTGATAGACCTAAGTATTTCTTTAATCATGTCTACAGTTCCTCCATCATGCCTTCCTTGTTAAGCAAGCCAGACTTATCGCAGAATGTCAAAAGTCACTGTGACTAATTAATTATTTGACCTTTTCAATCTTTTAAGAATGATTTCAAAAGATTAATAGAATCATAGAATGGTTAGGGCTGGAAGGGGCCTACTAAGGTCATCTAGTCCAGCCCCCCCTGCAGTGATCAGGGATACCCTCAACTAGACCAGGCTGCTCAGAGCCCTGTCCAGCCTCACCTTGAATATCTCCAGAGATGGGGTTTCAACCACCTCCCTGGGAAGTCTATTCCACTGTTCTACCACCTTCAAGGTAAAGTACTTCTTCCTGATATCTAGTCTAAATCTACTCTTCGCCAATTTAAACCCATCACCCCTTGTCCTTTCACTAGAAGTCCTTACAAACAGCCCCTCTCTAGCCTTTCTGTAGGCCCCCTTCAGTACTGGAAGGTGGCTATAAGGTCTCCCTGGAGCCTTTTCTTCTCTAGGCTGAACAACCCCAACTCCTTCAACCTGTCCTCGTAAGAGAGGTGTTACAGCCCCCTGATCATCTCTGTGGCCCTCCTCTGGACCTGCTCCATCAGGTCCATGTCTTTGCTATGTTGAGAGCTCCAGAACTGGATACAATACTCCAGGTGAGGTCTCACCAGAGCAGAGTAGAGGGGCAGAATCACTTCTCTCTATCTTCTGGACACACTTCTCTTGATGCAGCCCAGTATACAATTGACCTTCTTGGCTGCAAGTGCACACTCTTGGCTCATGTCCAGCTTCTCATCCAACAAAAAACCCAAGTCTTCCTCTGCAAAGCTGCTTTCCATCACCTTAAGGTGAGGGTTGCTCCAACCCAGCTGCAGGACTCTGCACTTAGTCTTGTTGAACCTCATGAGGTTCACCTGGACCCACTTATCCAGCCTATCCAGGTCCCTCTGGATGACATCCTGTCACTCCAGCATTTCGATAGCACCACTCAGCTTGGCGTCATCTGAGAATTTGCTGATAGTGCTCTCAATCCCATTGTCAATATCATTAATGAAAATATTACACAGTACAGGTCCCAGAACAGACCCCTGAGGGATGCCACTTGTCACTGTTCTCCACCTGGACATTGAGCCATTGACCACCACCCTCTGGATGCGACCATCCACCCAATTCCTTATCCACTGTACAGTCCACCCATCAAATCCATATTTCTCCAACTTGGTGAGGAGGATGTTGACCATGTGAAAAGCTTTGAAGAAGTCCATATAGATCACATCAAAAGGTTGTCCTTTGTCCATGGATGTAGTCACCTTATCATTGAAAGCCAATAGATTTGTCAGGAAGGACCTGCCTTTGATGAAGCCATATTGGCTGTCCTTCATCAGCCCACTGCCTTCTATTTGCCCTGTTAGACCCTCGAGAAGAATCTGCTCCATGATCTTCCCAGGCATATAGGTGAGGCTGACAGGGCGATAGTTTTCAGGGTCATCCTTTCTACCCTTTTTAAAAAAGGGTGCAACATGTCCCTTCTTCCAGTCCCCAGGGACTTCATCTGACTGCCAAGGCTTTCAAATATTATGGCAAGTGGCTTGGCAACTCCATCAGCCAATTCTTTCAGGAGTCTAGGATGAATCTCATCAGGTCCTATGGACTTATGTATGTTCAGGTTCCTCAGGTGGTCACAAACCTGATATTCACATACAGCTGGGGGGACTTCACCATCCTGGTCCGCACCTTGCAGTTTAACTTGGGAAGTGTTGGGAGAGACCTTGTCAGTGAAGACTGAGGAAAACATATAGTTGAGAACCTCAGACTTCTCCTCATCCATTATTGTGAGCCCACCATTTTTACTCTTCAGGGGGGGTATGTTTTCTTTGATCTTCCTTTTTTGATTGACATACCTGTAGAATCCCTTCTTGTTATTCTTTACATCCCTTGCCAAGTTCTGCTCAACAATGCCTTGACCCCTCCTGACCTCAACCCTACAAAACTGGGCGGCATCCCTATACTCCTGTAAACTCAAATACCCAGAGAATCTTGCTTTGTTATTTGTGGCTTGCTATGTCCTACCTTGTCAAGTATAAATGCACACTTACTTAAAACACACTGATCAGACAACAACCTCATCAAGAACAACCTTGTCAAGGACAACTGGCAAAGCTTCTTCCTCTGTTAATGGCAGTGTCCTTTTTTACATCTTTCCAAATCTTTCCCAGAACCTTTTTATTTTTTCCACGTCCCCCTTTCTAGTTTAGGAAGCTTGCCGCATGCTTTGATCATCAGTTCAAAAACTCCTTAATAAACACAGTGTTGTTAAAAGCAATCAGACTCTCAATAGGATAAAAATAACTAATGCATTTGCACAATTTCTTTTCAAACAAGTGTAAAGAGCTGCTCTCAAGCCTGTCACTGCCCAGACTGTATTGGTGGTTGGGACTGCCCTGACCCAGATGGAGGACCTTGCACTTGTCCTTGTTGCACGTCATGAGGTTGACATGGGCCCACCCCTCCAGCCTGTCAAGGTCCCATTGTACTGCACACTTAGGATGTTTCTGCTGTCTGTTATAGGAAGCATCTGTATGCAGAAGAAAACAATGCCCCTTATCCAAGCACACTGGAATTGCACATACCAATAGACTATGTTAAAATCGTCATGTTTGTTTCATACTTTTAGTTGTTTGCAGTTAGAAGATTAACAAATGCTGCACTCTCAGCAAGAAAAACAGAAAGCATTTCTTCAAAATATAGCATCTTCTTTGTTAAATATTTGAGAAAGGGTTTGATGTAGTTAATTGAAAAGGCATTCCCCTTTACTATAACAGTTTACTGCATGAGGTTATGAGATCATTTTTTTTTTTCATGAAAACCTTCAGCAACCCAATTTTTTTTATAGAGATATTTTTATGGTTAAGTCTGTGTGTACCACTGTCTTCTTTGTCCAGGTGATGAGAATGGCTGTTACTGTTCAGAAACTGGGTAAACCACCTCTGGCTCTAATGTTCCCAAATCCTCTATGGGAGAAAGGGAAGCAATATATGACAGAGTTACTGTTTTCATTCCCAGGGCTTCTATTAAGGACAGAAAATGGTGCCTCTCAGAGCAGAGGAAATGTCCGTCCAGTAAATACATGCTGAAAAACAATATACTGTGACAAAGGCTGATAGCAATAAACACAATACTTATTGCAACAGTAGCAGCATTACAGCAGTCTGGATACATGTAGGACTTTCTCTGGATCTCCACAAGAGGACCAAGAAGAGTAGCTATTGGGAGACTGAAAGATGAACAGCAAGTGACAAGAATTTATTGAAGAAGACAGCTTAGAGGAGTGGGGAGGAAGTCCACACATCCCTGACAGCATGAAAAACTATCTTATAGCCTGACACTGGATTTACTAGTGGTTTTCCACAGGTTGCGTCATGCTAGGAATACTTATACCCGGCCCTGGCACAGCCACGAAAGGAGTCAGACATTAATAGCCTTAGTTCTCCTCCTTTCTTCAGGGAAATACTAATTTGCTGCTGTTTCTTACTGTCTTCTCAGCTCTATACAGATGATCAACAGCTTGCCTGGGAACATAACCCAGATTTTGAGCAGTGTAACTGTCATGTAAGGCAGATATTGTCCTTGTGCACAAAGACCAAAAGACAGGTCCCAGAGGGAGCACAGCCAGGATTGCTTCAGACCTTTCAATAATGGAGCTCAACAGGACCCATGGCTACTTCCAGCAAACATGAAATATCTGCTCACCACAAGCAATGTCCATCATGGCATGAGTATGTCTCTGAGGCAGATCTCAAGAGGAGCCAGTATGGCTGAGTTAGTGCTGATTAGGGAGTAGAAATCCTTTGAAGAACAAGCTGTATGAATGACCTTATCCTGTATACACCATCTCTCAAAGTATATCAAATTAAGCCCTTGGGATATCTGTACTAAGCCTGGGAGAAGGTCTTTTATCACTTTCAGTTGAGGAGCCAAACCTTCTTCCCAGATAAGCAATGGTCACAATGACCCAGGCATTATGCCTTCTGAGCTGGATTACTCTAATTCACTTTGTCAAAGGCTGGGTGCAGGCTACGCAAAAATTTTCAATTTCTCATGCTATGACAAGTAAATGAAACCCCTACTCAGTTTTATACACTGAACTCCAGTCATTTTCAGTTTGCTTCTTGTACTTCACACAGCTAATATGTGAACTAAATAATTTTTTACGGCCAGAAAAGTTTCCTGCCTGAGGCAATGAATTTCCATGCAGGCACATTAGAGCCAAAAACAAGAGATGCTCAAATGAGAGGCTCTAGATACTTACAGCACAAGGCCTGGATAAATACACTCTGCACTGGATAAAAAACTGGCTGGTTGGCTGGGCTGAAGGAGTGGTGGGGAATGGAGCTAGATCTGGCTGGCGTCCGGTCACAGGTGTTGTTCCCCAGGGTTCGGTATTGGGCCCTGTTCTCTTCAATATAATTATTAATGATGTGCATGAGGATATTGAGTTAACCTTAGTAAATTGGCAGAAGACACCAAGGTAGGTGGGTATGTTGATCTGCTAGAGGGTAAGCCAGCTTTACAGCATGACCTAGACAGGTTAGCTCAGTGGGCCAAGGTTAATAGCACAGAGTTCAACAAGGCCAAATGCCAGGTCCTGCACTTTGGTCATAACAACCGTGTGGTAAGCTACAGACCTGGGGATGTGTGTTTGGAAAGCTGCAAGCTGGAAAAGGACCTGCAGGTATCAATCGACAGCCAACTAAATATGAGTTAACAGTGCATGCAGGTGGCCAAGAAGATCAGTGGATCCTGGCTAGTATTAGAAACACCGTGGCCAGCAGGAATAGGGAGCAAATTTTACGCCTGCACTTGACGCTGGAGAGGTCACATCTCAAATACTGTGTTCATCTCTGGGCTCCTCACTATAAGAAGGACAAGCAGTGCTGGAGCATGTCCAGAAATGGGCAACAAGGCTGGTGAAGGGCCCAGAACACAAGTCCTATGGGAAGCAGCTGAGGGAGATGGGATTTAGTCTGGAGGAGGCTGAAGGTAGACCTTCTCGCTCTCTGAGAGGTAGTCACCTGAAAGGTGGTTGGAATGAGGAGGGAGACAGCCTTTTCTCCTCAGTGATGTGTGACAGAACCAGAGGGAGTGGCTGCAAGATGCACCGGGGAAGGTTTAGGCTGGATAGTAAGAAACATTTCTTCACCGAACAGGTTAACAAATATTCCAGTCGTCTGCCCAGGGCAGTGGTGGAGTCACCATCCCTGGGGGCATTTAAATGGTATGTGGACATGGTGCTCAGGGACATGGTTTAGTGCTTGCAGTGTTTGTAGTGTTGAGCCAAAGGTTGGTCTAGATGATCTGGATGGTCTCTTCCAACCAAAGACATTCTGAGAGTCTGTGACCCAGGTCTAGCTCAAGGGACCACAGCTAAATGTATACTTTCATGGTTTTAGGGAATTTTTTAAGAATTTGGAAATACACTGCTCTAGTGTTGCTGGGGATATTTTATACAACTGGACTGCACCTTATCCTTGGAGATTTTGTAGCCTTTTCTAAAGTGTGTGGATTTGCCTACACAACAGCAGACACCTCTGAAATTGAAAAGGGAATTATTTTGTCCTAGTGACATAAGAAGTATTGTTTAAAGAAAGAAAACCTCACTTTTTAAAACTCCAGGTCAGATTTTCTCAGGTAATTAAGTAGCAGTCTGAAGTGGAGCCACAGCTCTGTTCTCACATAACCCAGTACTAGTCTATGTGTGTTGTGATTTGCAAGGTAAGGGCACTCGGTGTCTGACAGGACATTCCCATAACTAGTCCTGAAACGCTAGCCCCTTGTAATAGACCTGTTGATTTCTATGGAACCAGGATTTCCATTAGCTGTACAGTTCACAGAATCACAGAATATTAGGGGTTGGAAGGGACCTAGAAGATAATCTAGTCCAACCCCCCTGCCAGAGAAAAAAAAAAAAAATCAGCAAAGATATAGCAGGGTTAGAAGTGTATCCATAAAAATCATATTCCTTTGTTACCATTCCCAAAGGACTTCTTGCTGCAAAAGCATGTCTTGCTGTGTCAGGTCCTTGTTCTTGCAAAAGGTCTCACTTTCATAGTAAGGTCTTAGGATAGTACATCCAACAGTACACTGCTTCCTACATGAATTCAGTACCTTCCATAGTGTCTTTAAAACTTGTCTTTCTCTTTTTGCCCATTTATGTAAGTAACCTATGGCCATTTCAGGTTTTCTTCTTTCACTCTCCCCACTTTAACTTTTAGACATCGGCCTTGTGATGATACATTTCAGAATCAAGGTAAAAACCCTACAGCAAGTCAACAGCAGATACTACTAAATGGAGATACTTGTTCCACATCATAATGAGAGACTTCTAGCAAGCAGCAAAGCTTCTTCCTGTATCCAGGCTCTAACTTGAACTATGTGGGGGACCTCTGTGGACAGACTTGAAGTAAAGGATACAATATGCTGTATTTGTGAGGGCTGGAGTTGGGCTGATCTGGGGGAAAGAGAGGTATCAGAGAAGATTGTGGTTATGAGATGCTTTGAATCATTTGAGGCTATTATAAGAACGTAATTGTATTGCTATGTTACAACAAGAAAGCAAAGTGAAATGCACTGGAGATACTCCACCACATGCTTTGGAGCTTAGTATCAATAGTTAGTATAAATAATTTTAATCCTTCAGTTTAATTAAAAATGTAGTAGACTTTCAGGTACACCTCCTCCTGTATAGTCACAAATACCCAAGAAAAAATGCCTAATTTTGACAAACTGCATGCCTAACAAATGAATTTAGCTTAACTGGAAGCAAAGCAAGCCCTGCTAGATGTAGCTGAGTTGTAGTCCCTCCACAAGGGCATTCAAACCTCAGATATGTTGTTATCCCTTTCCCAAAGGAAATTAAGAACACTTACAGCTAATCAGTGCTATTACTTCTGCAACTATCAAGCAACTCAATAGGCTATAGCTTGAAGAGAATGAACAGCCCTGTTCCCTGAAGAGCTTACATTCAAGTTGCTGGCACATAGGAGAATGCACGCCACTGGGTGTGCCTTGCTTTTTTTATCTATGCTATCTTGTACTGGTTTATCTGTGCCAGACAGTTTTAACACTGTAACATCATATTCATTCAGCTGCAAGGAGACAGCCTTCAGTAAGTTGTAATCTTATCAATTCTTTTAATCTCCTGAGTAAAAAGCTTACCAGTAGCAAAGGCCATTCCTAGATTTCTGCTTATTTTGACACTCTGTCTACATTTCTTTTTGTCACTGAAACAGAACGGATCTTTTCTTTGAAGTACCAAACTCCTCTATTCAGGATACAGTTTTCTTAACAAAACAGCTGTTACTACTGTTGTCACTACTATTAAGCAAAGATGCCTCACGAAAAGACACACTTTAAATCCTTGGGAAGTTGAGTGGCTGCTGATCTCAGCTGTATAGTCTGGTGGGGTAATGATACTAGCTGCTTAAAGTCCTGGAAACACCACTTCCATTTGCAGCATTAGAAAATGAAAAATTTAACCCAAAACGCAAAGAACTCTCTGAGTACCATGTTGTAAAAACATCAGCCTTGAAGCCTGCCTAACTCCAGAAGAACTGCTCTCTTCAAAGTTCCTTGGATCCCTAAAGTCTGCAGCTAGAAAACTGAACACAAGGTTGCTAGAAAATGTAGCTCAATGTAGACTGAGATGTAATCTAGCTGATTCTAAGTGCCAGTACAGGAGGTAAATGCAGACACCAACTTGATCAGCATGAATTTGAATCATGTATTTTGGAAATACCCATAGGTCAATTTGTTCTGGAGAGGCACTTAATTACTGAATTAGTTTTTCCTATCAGTTAGAATTTTAATACAAACTGTTGATGTAATGTAAATCTTACAAGATGGAAACTAAATAACTACATTTTGGCTGGCACTAGCACTAATCATTGTCTGTGACTGCTTTAACAGGCTGCCCTTCTTAAAATAAAAAGACCCAGCTAAAGTTTTAAGCTATAGGGCATTTCAATAAACTTACTTGCTGTCTGATTATCCTCTAAAGTACACACTAATCTGTTTTTCTGTATATCAGCCATTGGTACACTTAATCAGAAAAGCCCCAGATGCAGATGTGTTTTCCTTGGTGTACCTGGGAGGACAGTGGAGAAGCGGGATATATTCTCTCTTCTGTTACACTCCTCCATCCAGAAGAGGAGGAAGCCCTACTGCTTTTACACTTTCAGTAGCTGCCAGCTCTGGTACCATCCAGATACTCTCTTCTTTAAGGGTCCTATCCTGACAATATAATTTCTTACTAAACACCTGGAACACACACACACACAAAAAAAAAAAAAAACAACCAAACAAAAAAAGGTCTGTTTGACAAACAGTGGGATAAAAGACACGTAAGAAAGCACTGCACAGATCTCATAGCCTCTTGTTAGTGGTTTAAGCTGTGTCTTGGTATTGCCCTTTTCCCCTACAACCATGGTTAATACTAGAACTGAGGAATCTGCGTTGGGTTTAATTAATTTAGTATAGTGTAGTAGAGGGACTCTGTAATATATACTTCAAAGATTTAGTGAAGGTTGAAATAAAACCTAAGCTGTTTGTTTTAATGGTTTTAGACCCTGTTGTTAGCCCTCTGCTGTTCTTAGAGGGATATTTGTATAGCAAGTCCACACAGCTCTGTAGCAGCTGTTAAGTATGACAGCAGTTGTTGCTTTCCTTGATGGTGAACTCTCCTCACAACTTCAGTTAAGCAAGTCCAGCATCTGGTCTAAGAAGCCAAAAGCGTGGAGTTTAATTATGACACTGTTATTTTATAGCTTTCCACCCCCATAAAGTCACGGGCTATATCGCCTTTTATCACATTTTCCTACAGTTCTAAGAGTGATGGGTGCCACTGGCATAGTTATCATACAGTTGCAGTCCAGTCATCTCTCCTATAAAACACAGAGGTAGCCTTTGATTTTTGTTCTGCTACCATTGACATCTCTAATAAGTGATCCTCAAAATAAGAACATTTGATATAGCCATTTGAGAGAATCTGCAGCATACTGCACATAACATCTTTCTCAAGATCCTTGAGAAGATAGTCATAAATAGAATATCTACATAATGGCGTTATATTTACATGTGATGATAATGATGGTGCCAGTAATAATTGCTACAAGATAGGTATGGTTTGAGGCAAGAGAAAACTACTTCTGAAAAGTCTGCACTGGAGATAAAGTTTGTGAGGTCAGCTCAGGTACTTTTTCATATGAGACTTGCAATATAAGACATCATATTAGACATTTATTTGGATTATCAATGTCTTGTGACTGTGAGTTAAATAACATTTTTTATCTTGCCTTCTGATTCCCTTTGAGATATTAGAGGCATTACAATCACTTCCCAAATTTTATAACATGCCACAAACAAGTTTCTGGAATTACATGAGGCAATACCTGCAGCAAAGGCTGGATGAAGAATAGTGTGCTCACTTCTGTCCTCTTCTTTGGGCAAGAGCTCTTCCACAAAAAACCTGCAGAAAACTTCTTCAAGAAGTATGCATATAGTTGGCTAATTATGGTGGTCCCATGATGCCTTTTTCTCTATGGGTTGTCTATAAGGGAAACCAGGTTGTGAACTACCTGAGATCAGAATTTCATCCCCAGGATCCTAAGGAAAAAACAAATGGAGGCAACCTGTAATCTGGACAAAATAATTTTATAATACCTGATACTGTATTTGGACATTTTAGTCAAAATTCACTTTTAAAATCTAAATCATGTTCTCACAGAAATTATTGGGATTGTAATTGTAAAGTTTGTAAAATCACCTTGAGGAGAGGCTGAGAGAGCTGGGGCTCTTTAGCCTGGAGGAGACTGAGGGGGGACCTCATTAATGTCTATCAATAT
>JAOEGS010015363.1:157882-169215 GCA_025447755.1 Corythornis vintsioides
GCATGCTTGAATTACTCATTCATCCAGGAAAAAAAAAAATTAAAAAAATTAAGCTGCTCACTTGAATGCTTTCGTTTTTTAAATGTCCCTAATGCAAATTTCCTCAAGAAATGTCAATAACACTTAAAAGCAAGAAATCTGTTTCCAGCTAAATATCCATCTCTATTACTTACCAGACTCTGGTAAAAAGCTTATTACAGGCATTTCATGCTCTAAATTGGAGACTCATGAACTCCAAAGCCTTAATACCTGTTCATCATAAAGCAGGAGATTGCTTGCTGTCCTCCATCACTGGATGTATTCAAGACAAGACTGGATAGGGCTCTGAGCAATCTGGTCTAGTGGAAAATACCCCTGCCCATGGCAGGAACTTTGGAACTAGGTGGCTGTATCAAGAGAACTGTGGCCAACTGATCAAGAGAAGTGATTCTGCCCCTCTACTCTGCTCTAGTGAGACCTCATCTGGAGCACTGCATCCAGTTCTGGAACCCTCAACATAGGAAAGACATGGACCTGATGGAGATGTTCCAGAGGAGGGCCACGAGGATAATCAGGGGGCTGAAACACCTCTCATGAGGACAGGCTGGGGTTGTTCAGCCTAGAGAAGGGCAATCTCCGGGGCGATCTTATAGCCACCTTCCAGTACCTGAAGGGGGCCTACAGAAAGGCTGGAGAGGGGCTGTTTACAAGGGCCTGTAGTGAAAGGACAAGGGGTAATGGATTTAAATTAGAGAAGAGTAGATTTAGCCTGGATAACAGGAAGAAGTACTTTACCTTGAGGGTGTTGGATCAGTGGAATAGGCTCCCCAGGGAGGTAGATGGGACACCATCTCTGGAGATATTCAAGGTGAGGTTGGACAAGGCTCTAAGCAGCCTAGTCTAGTTAAGGGTGTCCCTGCTCACTGCAGGGGTGCTGGACTAGATGACCTTTGGAGGTCCCTTCCGGCCCTAAACATTCTATGATTCTATGATTTTACAAGAAGCAACAGCACATCACTGTTTGTGGCACCTTGGAAAAACTGTTTGTGTGTGTACTCATATCCTGCAGGTTGATCTTAAAGGGTTCCCCTGCTCTACCAGCTTCCACTGGAGTGGTTAATACAGTTATGATCCTGTGAAATGCATGACAAGGTTTCCCCTCATTTCTGTGAGGCTAGGATTTCTTGCTACACCTTCTGGTCAATACAGCAGCTTTTGTACAGAGTGCATCAATGTCATATTCACTTGAAGAAATTACCTGAGTTCTGGATTGAAATAGTGTATGACTTGCATCTAAGACAGCTGTCTTGGGCCTTAATATCTTAACTCTGCTACTTACTCGGCTTCTTACTGGTTAAACTGATTTTTTAACTAGTAGTCATTTCCTATGCTGTGACTTCAAAGTTTGCTACAGGCACCTTATATAAACAGGCTATTCAGTAAGTCTGTGCTGAGTTTGAGACATGACTAACAATAATTTTATGTGGTTGAGTGAATCAGGACTGTACTGTTCAAGAAAGGGATGTTGGGAGATTTGTATTTATTCATAGCATCCACCAATATTTTACCTTGCTTTCTCAGGCATTGTCCTCCCTGCAGCAAACAAGATAATAATTTTTTCTTTTTTTAATGTTCCTCATACTCTTCTCATGTGGACTTCCAGAGCTCCTGACTTCTAATCTTTGCAGGATATACAACTCAAAACTGAGGATTCATATTAGTATAATCTCATCTGCTGGGAGCAGAGTGAGCAACCCTTCTTATTGACTGTGTTAACTGCTTTTGGGCCTCCGCGTCACTGTGACAAGACGATCTGTGGAAGAAAAAAAAAATGAAAGCCTGAATAATTATACTTTCTTAAATGTATGTCTGATCCTTAATACTTTATTTTGCTAACAGTAGACCACCATCTATTGAAAAAGTAAAAGAATTTACTCACTGCTTCCATAATCAGGCAGATGTCCAGCCACCTCCTGGAATGCAGGCTCTCAGCACCTGCAATGATTGGTTGGGAAAACAAATTACATAATGTGAAATAACTTTCCATCCTTCTCTTTACCCTCCCCTTTATTGCTAAGCCTGACATCATATGGTTTGGCATGTCCCTTTGGTCAGTTTTGGTTGGCTGCCCTGACTGAGTCCTCTCTGAGCCTCTTGCCTACCAGCAACCTACTGGCCTTGGGGGTGGAAAGGTGGTCTGGAGAGAAAGCCTTAGCACTGTGCAATCATTGCTCAGCAGTAACCTGAAAGTGTTGTCACTGTGGTGTGTTATCCACCACACCTACCCACTACCATGCAAAATACAGCCCTTTGTGGACTGCTAGGTGCTCCATCCCAACCAGACTCGGTACAACACTACATCAAGTTATCAGGTACTGAAACGACAATCCACGTGAATAATGTTGCTATATCAGTTGAAATAATATGACTGCCCTGAGAATGTACCCTAGATCCTATAGAGCAACAGAGAAGTCCCTCACTTGATGACAAATGGGATCCTGGGAAGCTTTTTAGTGGTTTTTGATGAGACGCTGAACTAGGAAGGTAAGGACTTTTCCCTCATCTCAAACAGTTGGAAAGAACCTCTAGGATCATCAAGTCCAACTTCCATCCTAACATCTCTCTAACCATGAGACCACAGCCTCAAGTGCTGTATCTACTTGTTTTTTAAACACCTCCAGGAATGGCAACTCCACACCTCCTTGGGCAGCTGGTTCCACAACCTCATCTCTCATTAAAGAATTTCTTCCTAATATCTAATCTAAACCTCCCCTGATATAACTTGAGGCCATTTCCTCTCATTTTTTCATTAGTAAAGACCAGCCTCACTACAACCTTCTTTTATGTAGTTGTAGAGATAAATGAGGTATCAGTCTCCCCTTGTCTAGACTAAACAACCCCAGTTCCCTCAGCCTGTTTGTAAGGCATGTTCTCAAGACCCCTCACCAGCTTTGTTGTCCTTCTCTGGACCTGCTCCAGCACCTCAATGTCCTTCGTGTACTGTGATGCCCAAAACTGGACACAGTTTCAAGGTGTGGTCTCATGAGTGCCAAGTACAGGGGTACAATCACCTCCCCACTCCTGCTGGTCCTACTGTTCCTGATACAGGCCAGGATGTTGTTTGCCTTCTTGGCCACCTGGGCACACTGCTGGCCCATGTTCAGCTGGTGTCCACCAGCACCCCCAGGTCCTTTTCTACCACAAAACTTTCCAGCCACTCCTCATCCATCCTGTAGCATTGCCTGGGGTTATTGTGACCCAAGTACATGACCCAGCACTTGGTTTTGTTAAACCGCATCCCATTGACCTCTGTTCATTTCTCCAGCCTGTCCAAATCCCTCTGCAGAACCTTCCTACCCTCAAGCAGATCGAAACTCCCACTTAATTTTGTGTCATCTGCAGATTTACTAAGGGTGCATTTGATCCCCTCATCCAGGCCATTGACAGAGATATTAAACAAGACTGGTTTCAAAACTGATCCTTGAGGAACACTGCTTGTGATTGGTCGCCAACTGGATTTAACTCCATTCACCACCACACTCTGGGCCTGGTCATCCAGACAGTTTCTAACCCAGCAGTTCACCTATCCAAGCCATGGGTCACCAGTTCCTGCAGCAGAATGCTGTGGGAAACGGTGTCAAAGGCCTTACTGAAGTCCAGAGAGACAACATCCACTTTTCCTTCACCCACTAGTCAGGTCACCTGATCATAGGAGATCAGGCTGGTTAAACAAGACTTGCCCTTCATGAACTCATGTTGGCTGGGCCTGATCCCCCCATTGTCCTGCACTTGCTGCATGATTGCCCCCAAGATGAACTGTTCCCTTATCGTCCCAGGTACTGAGGTCAGGCTGACAGGCCTGTAGTTCCCTGGATCATCCTTCCTGCCCTTCTTGTAGATGGGTGTCATCTTTTATATTCTTATCTTCATGAGTACTTAGAAGGGCTGGGGAGTCTCAGTGTTCTGTTAACCTGTTGGCTTTTCTGTTCAGCTCAGCCTAATACTCAGGAGCTGGGTGGGAGATTTCAGATATTGACGAAAAGTCTTCCAGTGACATAGAATATCCAAAGTAGGACACACACTTTTTGGAAGGGGTTTCTATTCATATCTAGACAGTAAACAACAGCACTCCAGATAGGTTGGTTTACATTTGGCTTATTTTTGTCCTAACAATATGTTTCAGTCAGCATGTATCTACTATTTAGAAGAGATAAAAGAAAATGTAAAACTTAAATTTGTTCACACAAGCAGCAAGATAATGGTAATAAAATCTAATTATTGGCATAAATTGATTAATCATTGATGGAAGAAATTTGCTCTATGATGTACTCCTGTTGAAAAGTTGATTAGATGTGGACAACAGCAGCTATTTTTGGAACAGCCTACCTAAGGAGGTGGTTGAATCACCAATCCTGGAGGCATTTAAGAAAGAAATTGACAAGGTGCTTCAGGACTTGCTGTAAGAGCAGGAATTTAAGGGTCTGTGTTTGGTGTGTTTTGTTGTGTGTGTGGTTTTGGTTTTTTGTTTGTTTGTTTGAGTTTTTGGTGGGTTTTTTTGGTATGGTTGGACCCGGTGATCTAGGATGTCCTTTCCAGCCATAATTATTCTGTGATTCTGTAAAAACTAAAATATTTATTATAACTGCTAATGATGACTAGAATCAATCTGATCTGGAATGCCCAGACATATGGTCTTATGTTTCCAAGGCAACACTACTACACTTCAACGCCACTTACGTCTTTATGTTTACAGCATTATAACCTAGGTACTAGTTCAGAAATAACGATTTTTCTGTGAGGCTATTTGGTAACCTAAAATTTTACATATATATATTACTTTAATTACAAATAGCCCTTTTCTACCAAGCTACCACAGTAGACACAGTGATCAACAGCATTGTGTAAATTAAAAAAAAAAAAAACTAACAACCAAACTATGGAAACTATAGAGTATTTTCAGATTTTGTAATAGTTTTAACCAAACTTAAACATTCTTAGTGAGCAGTAAAACTGGACACTGTACAGAACTGGGCATTGAGTTTTGCTTTATAAAAGATGCCTCTGCCAGACTGTAGCATGTGGAAAATGCTGAAAGCTTGGCTTGCTGTCAGATAGATGTTGCCTGGATTTGATTTGTGTCAGTATAACATTTGGCTCTTTATTTTTTCAATATCTTAGTTACCATGGTCATGTGTTATTTCTGTTTCTCCTCCATTTATTCATGTGTAGACATGAGTCCTCCATCTCTCCATGGCCCTTGTACACTGTACTGGCGATGTAAAAGATCTAGATAATGTAAAAGCTGTAAACATAATCTGATAGACTTAAATGCATCTTTTGCCCCTTTTACTATGTCACAGTGATATAAGGTAGCGTTCTTGTCAGTGAGGATTGATTACCATGCAATTACTATGCCTGTACGTAAGACATAAATAATAAGATTTAAAAAGTTGCCCACAAGAGACAAGGCAATATCCAGAACACAAGACTAATCATGCCTTTTTATTGAAACATATTACAAGTATGAATACTATTATATAAAAAGTCACTGCAGGAACTCAAATCTATGTGGAAAAAGAAGAGTACAAAACCTGATGGAAAATCTGGGGCATTGTGTTGGCACTGGCATGTATAATTTTTTTTTTTAGTTTCTACGCAGACCTATGACCCACTTCTGTTCCCACTGAAATCAGTGATGGATTTAATAGATGCTCTATTTTTTTTCATTTTAATAGGCATTCTATTTATAGAAAAATGTCTAACTTAAAACTTTGTGAATTCCTGTCTTGCTTCACCTTCTCCACCTCAAGGGATACTTCTTACTGAAAAACTATATGCTATTTCATGGTAGTAACTATAAATGTAACCATACATTATGCCTAAAATGCCTGTCATATCATGGTTAGGAGATTAGTCTGTGTTGTAGAATTTCTAGGTATAAACCATAATCATAGTTGGTCATTAAGGCTGTGTCCGGTTTTGACAGCATACCTCAAAACAAAATCAAAGTATTTTATTCTTCTTTATCTTTGACTTCCATCAACCAGTATTTGTCAAAGTATTTGTCACTATTAGAAAAGGCACCATTGAGGCATGAAAACTGGAAAAATCACAGAATCATTGAATGACAGAAACTGGCAGGGACCTCTGGGGATCATCTGGTCCAACCCACCTGCTAATGATCCTGCCCAGGGTCACATCCAGGTGCATGTTTAATATCTTCAGAGAAAGAGACTCCAGAGACTGAGAAAAAAAGCCAAAAACCAAAACAAAACACCAAAAAAAAAAACAAAACCAAAACCCAAACCAACAAAAAAAACCTTCCTGCTAACACATCTGGTCATTTCCATTCATAAGATTTTGCTCTCTGATACTGCATTTCTTGAGATTCAGTTTCTGTGATGGGTCTAATGCCACTTTCAGGATTTCAGCATAGGAAAAGTAACTCAAGACAAAAAACCTCCCACACCTGTTTCATGAACTTAAGTGTTATATAGATAAAACCTCACACACAGATATTGTCCAGATGAATTGTGGTTGTTCTTAGCTTAGATTTCAGTTACTATTTTTTTTTGCAAAGAAATACCTGGATTCATTTTGAGCTAGACTGAGACTCGGAAGCAATGCCCACAATACCTAAGCTATTATGTTCTTTAGGAAGGGCTTAACAATTTGATATTGAGCCGTACAGGGATACTAAAAGGTAGTTGTAGGCAGTGCATGGGGATGGTTGTAGAGGCAATATGGTGAAAATTGGTCCTGCACTGAAAGGAGTGGTCTCAGTCCCTTCTTCCTGTCCACAGTCACTTGCACCCTTGTGCCAGCACCATCACCCATGTGGGCACACAGCAGGTTAGATTTAGGAAGCTTCAGCCAAAAACTAGCAACAGTGAAATGACTGGGTTTTAGCAAGGCTGGTATGCCAGACCAGTTCTCCATGTAGCTGCACAACTACTGCTTGCAATGGGAAGCCATGGGAATGAGTGGCTAAGCATGGTAGTAGGCATATGCCATCCCTTTTGGAGCACCTGGACTTCAGCTGCAAGTGTGTAAAACTATCCTTCAGGTAAGGTGTGCCTGCAAGTCCTGCACTTGACAAGGTTGGCTTAGCAATACCTTAAGTATGTGTTAACCAGCTTTTAAATGAAAGCCTTTAATCTTTCATTTCATGTTGCATAAAACTACTGGAATTACACAGTTCACAAGTAATTTACAGGCTTGCTTAATTAAAACAATTTTTTGGAAAATTTCTGGAATAGACCTATGAGATCATCAAGTCCAGCCTAAGACCTGACGCCATGGCACCTAGCTAGACCATGTCACTAAATGACATATCCAATCTTTCCTTAAACACCACTAGGGATGGTGACTCCACCACTTCCCTGGGCAGGCCATTCCAGTGACTAATGACCCTTTCCATAAGGAAGTGCTTCTTAATGTCCAATCTAAACTTCCCCTGGCACAGCTTCAGGCCATGCCCTCTTGTTTTGTCACTGGTTGCCTGGAAGAAGAGTCCAGCCTCCACCTGCCTACAACTACCTTTCAGGTAGTTGTAGAGAGTGATGAGATCTCCCCTGAGTCTCCTTTATTTAAAAGAACTCCAGAGCATGCTATTCCTTTTTCTTAATCTCAGTGTTACAATGAATGCTTACTTAGCCCTGGGACCCTCTTATGGGATGAACAGAGCTAGCTACAACAAGCAGGTGTGTGCTCCCTTTGCCTGCACACCAACTTAACTGGCCTCCAGTCAGCTCCAAACTGAAAACCCTTGTGACCTTGTTAGGGTTACACTGTGACCAAGCTAATATGCTGCACTCAGAGGCAGAGCGATCTGGGCAGAGCTTTGCAAACATGCTTTTGAACTGGAGCTGGCTTGAGTCCAGGCAGCTAAATGCACATGCAGACAGAATTAATGTAGGAGTGCAATCAATCATAATGACAAACTCAGTGTCATCAGACTGAAGTCTACAGCTTCTCTCCAGAAGATCTGACTATCTCCAAAGCCTCTATTCTAGATCTCAGTGTACATGTACTCTATTTCATGCCTTCAGGCCCTTCTTGTAGATGGGTGTCACACTGGCAAGCCACGAGTAATCTGGTTCCTCTCCTGTTAACCAGGATTTCTGGTAAATAACAGAATGTATCTTGGCAACTTCCTACACCAGTTCATTCAACATTGTCAGGTGGATCCAATTTGGCCTCAAAGAATTGTGAGTGTCCAGTTGGCTTAGCAGGTCATTAACCACTTCCTCCTGGATTATAGTGAGGTTATTCTGCTCTCTGTCCCCATTCTCCAGTGCAGGGGGCTGAATACCATGAGGATATCTGGCCTGAGGCAAAGAAGATATTAAGTACTTCAGCTTTTTCCTCATCCTTGGTTGCAATGTTCCCCCCAGAACCAGTCACAGGTTGAGATTCTCTTGGGTCTCTTTTTGTTGTTAATGTATTTGTAAAAACCATTTTTATGATCTCTTACAGAAGTGGACAAATGGAATTGTAGATGGACTTTTGCCTTTCTGATCTTCTTTCTGCACGGCCTAAGTCCCTATATTCTTCCTGGGTTGCCCGCCCCTTCTTCCAAATGAAGGAAACTCTCCTTGTTTTCCCAAGTACCAGCAAAAGCTTCCTGTTCAGCCATGCCTGTTGTCTTCCTTGACAGTTTGTCTTATGACACCCGGGGACAACTGCTCCTGTGCCTCTAAGCCTTCTTGAAGAATGTCCAGCCTTCCTGGACCCCTTTGCCCTTCAGAACTGTCTCCCAAAGGACTCTCTCAACCAGAGTGTCCTGAACAGGCCAAAGTCTGCCCTCCAAAAGTCCATGGTAGCATTCTGGTAACCCCCTTCCTTACTTTGCCAAGGATCAAGAACTCTATTGTTTCATGGTAATTAAGCACAAGATGGTCTCTGACTACCACATCACCCAACAGTACCTTCCCTGGTAGGTTCACTTACCAGCTGTGTCAGGAAGTTATCGTCCACACATTCCAGAAACCTCCTGGACCATTTCCTCTCTGCTGTGTTGGATTTCTAGAAGATGTCCATTAAGTCCCCCAGAAGAACAAGGGCTAGTGATTTTGAGACTTCTGCAGCCACTTGTCGAATACTTCACCTGTCTCTTCATCCTGGTTGGGTGGTCTACAACAGACACCCAACAGGATGTCTGCCTTATTGGTCTTCACCCTTGTCCTAACCCATAAGCATGCAACCTTACCATCACAATCATGATGAGCTCTACACAAGCAAAACACCCACTAACATACAGAGACACCCGATCACCTCTCCTTCATTGCCTACCCCTTCTGAAGAACTTGTAGCCATCCATTGCAGCATTCCAGTCATGACAGTCATCTCACCATGTTCCTGTGATGAAGACTATGTCATAGATGTCCTGCTGCACAATGGCTTCCAGATCCTCCTGTTTGCTGTCCATGCTGTGTGTATTGGTGTAGATACACTGGAGCTGGGCTATTGATTTCACCCCCAACACTGGTGTGCTGCTCTTAGCATCAACTCTAGAGAGCCTGGTTCTATCCCATTTCCACCTCATTTAAAGCCCTCTCAGTGAGTCCAAACAACTAATGTGTGAGGATCCTTTTCCCTTTTGAGGCAGATGGACTCCCATCTGTCAACAGCAGATTTGGTGCCGTGTAAACCTCCCCATCAAAACAAAACAACAGAATTCCACTGGCAGCACGAGCCTCTGAGCCATGTGTTATTCAGATTCTTTTCCTGTTCCTTTCAGTATCCTTCCTGTCACTGAAGGGATTGAAGAAAACAGTACCTGAGCTCCTAATCCTTCAACCAACCACCCCAGTGTGCTGAAGTCCTTTTTAATCGCTTTTGGACTTCTCTCTGTAACCTCATCGTTGCCAACCTTCATAACCAGTACTGGGTTATCATCAGGGGGCCAAACAAGATCAGGGAGCTTCCCGGTGATGGCTCTAACCTGGGCCCCAGGGAGCCAGAAGACTTCACTGTGGGATGAATCCAGTTGGTATATGGGGCCATCTGTTTCCCTCAGAAGTGAATGGCCTATGACAATTACCCCTCTTTTTTTTTATAATTAATAGAAGCAGTCATAACGCATGGGGATGGCTGACCGCTTCTGACAATCCCCTGGATGGACCACCATCTACATCCTCATTTGCCTGTCAAGTCCCAGGGCTCCAAACATGTTGTGCAAGGGTAACTGGGAATGTCAGGGAGGCTGGGTAGGGGATTCACCTGCCTCCCTGTGCAAGGACCTGTTTCCATTCCCCTCCCGATCTCTTGGCTGTCCTTCTTCTGCCTGGTGGCAAGAGAAGAGGGAATTCTCTTCTTCTTGTGGAGCCTCATTCTGTTGCCTTTACCTCAGGGTGGCTGCACCAGTGGATCTCCCTCAATTAGTTGTGTTCCAGTCTTGTAACTTCCACATCTCACAGAGCTAATGCTTGGTCATGTCTCTTGTTCAAGAAACCGTTGCACTATATAAGTTGTCTTGACACCAGTTGACACCCACAAGTATTTTGACGACAATACATAGTTAACAAGTGTTTCAGTTCACATTATGTCACTCAGAAATCTGCAGATCAGCACAAATATTTTCTAACTTGTGACTTACTAGTTTTACCCAGTTCTTACTGGGTACATCAGCTGGGGTGATGCAATTATTTACTACACCACCACTGACAGGAGGGAGAGAAAGTGTATTTATTACTTGCATTAGTTTATATATACAACTGGAACTTAATTCTGTTCTTTCACACCCCCACCCCTTTCTGTCTCCCCTCTAAGACTATTAACAAAACAGAGCAGAAAATTACAGCTGTTATTAGATATTAGAGAGTAATTGCAGCAGGAAAGATAAATCTAAAAATTAACACAGGAGAGGGAGGGAAAATTAGGCCCTACACTATTGTGTAAGTCCAGTAGAAATCAAAACGTGGTATTTCAAGTGCACACCATGTACACTAGGCAGGTATTCTGACAACTTAGATTTATCTGGAAAATATCTGCATGTTAGAAATTAAAATATTTTTCTAAGTTATGAAATAATTCTGTGTCTTTCTGTGTAACATCTACCTAATGTTAAGAGCGGCTAGCTTTAATATATTATGTTAGAACCTATTAGATTTAATACATAATTAGTTACAAGCAGTTGTTTCTTTTTTAAATCGCCTAGATTATTTGTCATTACATACCTTGCAGCCTTCTCTATTCATGATAACTTATGTATAATTGAATTAGGAAGTATGCATTGTGAAAGCAAAACTCCAATAGAATTCCCAGTATAGACGTGCCTTTAAACAGAAAGAAAAATTCTACCGGCTCAAAAAAAAAAAAAAAAAAAAAAAAAAAATATTTAAGCATGTAAA
>JAOEGS010015364.1:0-22155 GCA_025447755.1 Corythornis vintsioides
GGAAGGACCTGCCCTTGATGAAGCCATGTTGGCTGTCTTTCATCACCCCGCTGTCTTCTATTTGCCTTGTTACACACACTAGGAAAATCTGCTCCATGATCTTACTAGGCACAGGGCGATCATTTTCAGGGTCCTTCTTTCTACCCTTTTTAAAAATGGGTGTAACATGCCCCTTCTTCCAGTCCCCAGGGACTTCACGTGACTGCCAAGACTTTTCAAATATTATAGCAAGTGGCTTGACGACTACATCAGCAAATTCTTTCAGGACTCTGGGATGAATCTCATCAGGTCCCATGGACTTATATATGTTCAGGTTCCTCAGGTGGTCATGAACCTGGTATTCACATACAGTGGAGGGGACTACACCATCTTGGTCCACACCTTGCAGTTTAACTTGGGGAGTGTTGGGAGAGAGGCTGTCAGTGAAGACTAAGGAAAAAAAATTGTTGAGAACCTGAGCCTTCTCCTCATCCATTACTGCCAACCGAAAGGTCACTTTACATATCCATGAATGTTCTGTTCAACTGTTTAAGTTACTCAGATTATAGGAACACAGATAGGGATAGTTGTTCTTATTTTGTAAATAGATGAAGGTTTCAAAAGACTTAGAAAAAAGAAGAAATTAAACGGGACTCACACTTCCCTTTACCAAAGAAAACCCAACTATCCTGAAATCAGATAAATGCAGCTTTTTAAAAACAAATGAGAGTCTCTTACGCTAACTGAATAACACCAGGGGTTTAATATTGAGAATTAATGTGTATCCCTTTTCTTTGTGTATGACTTACAGACAATTACTTACAATTCAAGGCACAACTTTATTACAGTTAAATGGTAAAATAAATCTTGAACCCCATCCTGAGTCATATATTGAGATATGTAAGTGTTTCTGTGAAAGATTTCCTTGCAGTAAATATTCATCCTCCCGAAACATAAATTCAGCAAATTATTTTTAGATATGCTAAAATGTAGCTCATTCAGCAAAGAATGAGCAGTCTGAATAATGAAAAGGAGTGATGAAAAAAAATAAAAACTGGGCCTTGCAAATTTTCAATAATCACAGTAAACCTGCCTGGTACTGCAAGTTCATACTCTTAATTCCCTTAGCAAAAGTATATCCTTGAAACACATTTGTGAGTTTGAGGAGAGAAGAGGACATCTCCATGACAGCTACTAAACCTTTATCAACTCGTATCATTATGGTATCTAACAGAGAGCAGTATGAACAGCAAGACACACCTGAGGAGAGTGTAAAACTTAAGACAAAGGCATGAAAAGAGAACAATTTAAAAAGTAGATGTGATGGCTCCAAAATAAGCTCGTATTGTACTAGGCTCTGTATAGACATTGCAGAAGACTTTTCCTATCTCATTTAAAATTATCAAATGATGAAGGGCAGAAACAAGCAGAGGAAGAAGCAGGTAAATATATATTACACAGAAGCACAGACCATGTTACTGTAGTCACGAAAGACAAGTGTTCAGATCAGTATGGTAATTTCTTACTACTGAAAAGAACAGCGTTTCTCCTCAGAGTATGAGCACTACAATATCAATGTTGACTATCCTGCAATTGTCAAGTAACAGTGTTTCAGCAGCACAGCTATTACTTAGCACCTCATATATATGCTGTTTTTCTAAAAACAAGTTAGAGCTCTACATTGCCACTCCCAGCCATAGGTCTTGCCAGGTAAAGGTACCACTCACAGATGTGAAGTTTCCACAATGAAGAAAATAATCCTTTTCAGATACAGATAAACCTTAACACTTAAACATACCAAGAAAATACAATTAGTACATGCATCCAAGCACCTTCTTTGGAAAGCCTTTAGCTTCTTATAAGCCTCTTATGAACTTCCTGACTTCTGCAGACTTTGAGTCAGTGGATAAACCATGCAAAAAATTGCTACCCACATCTACTGACTTTTCTAACTGTCCATTTATTATTTTCTAACCTTCATTTATTAGTTATCACCAATTTGAGGGTCTCTCCAGATATTCATTTACCTGCTTCTGCACATTGCCAGGCCTCATTCCTGTGACACACAGGAAGAATACTTCATGCCCATACTAGCAAACAACTCTGGCTTCCAGAAAAAGGAGACTTGGTCCTTACCACAAGCTGATCATTAAATCGGACCAGGAGGACAGTGGCTGTCCTGACCCAAAACAATGACAAACACCATCTCGAAGTGAGAGACAACTGAGTGTCTGTGCCCACACATGTTCCCAGACGTATTTAGTTCACTGGCCATTAAGAATGCTACATTGCAAGACTGACTTGTCCAAGAGACCAGGATGACCTTGAGATGAAAGTTCTGGCAGGGTTTCCGCTTTGCAGTGTTGGACACTTGGTGAGTACAAGCTCAGAAGGGTCATTCTTCGTTGCTGCATGGTTTGGTGTCTGGCACACAGCTACCTCCCTAGTCAGGAACAGCACAGAACTCAGCCAAGCAGGGCCCTAAAAAGCATGGAAACACTTTAAGACCCCTACTGTCACTGCTTACCCCTTATCTGTGCTTCTCTTCCTTCAAAAAGACATGGGGACAGATCCACTGGCAGAAGGTGAAGTTCCTCCAAATTCTCCAAGTGTGACTAGACCTCTTCCTGCCTGTTCACTGGTGGGTCCAGACACAGGAGAACATCTTTAGCATTTCTGTTTCCAAAGGGATGCAGGGTCAGTGACAATTTTGCCATTGATGGTGAATGAGGAAACTTTCTTTCCAAGTAAGCACAAAAAATATTGCAGCACATCCAGAAAGTTTACTGAGGTGAGCATGTGTTATTCATTCTCTTTCCTTAAAGTACACAGACATCCTGTCAGTAAAGCTCTAAACTGATATTTTTATGTAGCTACTACTGCAGCCTTTACTTCACCATAAACTTACCTCATCAAAGCTTTTTATATTAATGAGAGTAAAGCCAGGTCTTACTGATGTAAATCCAGAAAAAGCATAACTGAAACCCGTAGATACACCAAGTTACTGTTTGTATATGTAAATCACATGCTTAATACTCAACTTGTTTACTTAAATGAGGAATTTAAGTCCATACAAATGGAGGGCAAATTAAAAATCCGTCATAAGGAAAAGGGGAAACTCGTAACACATATGTAAAATAAATTATACAGGAGCACTGCTATTCATTTGCAGAGTCAAGCTAGAGTAAGTATTTAAATTCTCATTGAAATATATATACAAGATTGTTGGGGAGGGGGGTTTTTCTGTCCCTTGTGTATTATAAAGGACTTAAAAATAGTATGACATTTGGGATTGCAACATTGCTCTTACAGATTTTTTAAATATATAATCAAAAATACTTGCAGAGTTATTTTGGTCATTCATTGGGGGAAGTTATTTGAATTTTCACATAGTCTGGCAATACATCTTCAATTATTTTGTGTTATTTAGAACACATGTTTCATGAAACATAATTCCAATTAAAGAGCTGCTCTATATTTAAATTTGATCATTTATAATGTGTTGTGTTTTTTTTAAAAAAAGCTGGGTGTACATGCTTAAATTAAAATCACAGAAAATAAGAGGATTTAGATGTATTGAGGATGTTATTATCATTACCACTGGTTTCTGTTTCGATAACAGTTTTTATCCGAGGATTGCAACATGTTAATTAAAGCTTCTGATCAGAAGAGCTTTTGTCTCCAAGAAAGCTGTTTAGCACATGCTTAGTGAGACTCATGCATAAGCTTAAATTTAAGCTTATTTTAATGTGACTTCCTGAGGAGTGGTGTGGCTTTCACACATAGGTAAGAGAGTTTTTGCTCTTCACAATTAACTATATTTCATATTATGCCTGAGGTCTTCTCACATAGATCTTAATTACTTTTGCTCTACTATAGTCCAGAGAAATATAACTCAGAGATCCACATTTTCCAATCTGATTCTTAATTTAGGGGAGATTACCTTTTCCAGACCAGCCCAGAATGTTAGGCATTTTTTCTCAAAATCAAGACCTTGTGTAGAAGGGGAACTGAAATTCAGCCTACTATTTTTTACTGGTTCATATTTGGCTCTAAAATAGCAGAAAATCAGCTTGTTACAGAAACATTAGATCTCCAGTTGCCACTTATGTCAATGAGAGTAATTAAAATTTACAACCTCACAAACACACATAAAAAGTATATATAACATTTAAAGGACAAATAAAAGCAAAATTATGCTCTATTTGATCACTGTTACACGTGCTTCAGGAGTTTCCCTTTGGTATATATTTATGAGTTCTTGTATAGAGTGATTCAACCAAGTCAGGTGTTGAAACCAGACAGTTCCATTCCCAGCCCAGAAGACACATACCTGCTCTCCTCTAGAGATGTGCAACCACATGAATGAAACAATGAACCTAAATAGCATAAAGATGGCATTTCTTTTCCTGTTTCAAGTTGTAACTTGAAGCATACTGCAATGCACTGTAAGAAGTGCTTGAGATTGAGCAAAGGGCATGAGAAATCCAGTTCCCAGTAGATCATAGGCAGGGTGAAGCATGTCTGACCCACAGTCCCATCCACCCCGGCACATTTCAAGAAAATATGCAAGATTATATGATCAAGAGTAAATAGTTAATGTATAGCATCCTTGTTGTATATGTGTATATAGTATTTAACATTTTTCCTCTTCTCTAGAGCATTCAGCCTCAGTCTGGCAAGCACCACCACAAGTTACATGTTTGGCTTTTGTCATTGCTGATTCTCAGCAGCACTCACTGGACTCCTCCTGCAAAACAAACTCCAATCACCAAGCTCAAAGAAACTTTTATTTCTCCTTATACTATGTCTGGTCATCAGAGGTAGGAAAGATAGCAGCCTTCCAGTACCTAAAGGGAGCCCACAAGAAGGCTAGAGAGGGAATTTTTACAAGGGCATATAGTAAAAGGACAAGGATTAATGGCTTTAAACTGAAAGAGGGTAGATTTAGACTAGATAAAAGGAAGTTCTTCACTGTGATGCTGCTGAGGTACTGAAAAAGGTTTCCCAGACAGGTTGTGGATGCCCCATTCCTGGACGCATTCAAGGCCAGGTTGGATGGGACTTTGAACAACCTGATCTAGTGGAAAGTGACCCTGACTGTGGCAGGAGGGTTGAAAACACATGATCTTTAAGGGCCCTTCCAACCCAAACCATTTTATGTGGTCCAGCTGAATTCTTAATCAGCACCTGCTGTTTGTAGATACTCCAGAAAGACAGGTGTCTTAATAAGGTGTTGATAGAGATTTATATTTCTCTCCACTTTGTGGTCTTAAGCACACTTTTGGAAGTACCACTTAGTAGCACTTCACTACTGATGCTCTTGAGTCCCTGTAAGTATAAGTTCATTTAGAACTATACGTCAGGAAGATCTCAAAGGAAAAATCCATGCTGTTTGAAAATTCCTGCTAAGGAATTCCACAGCTAAGCCACATAATTGTAACTAAGGCAGATAAGTGCTTTAAAGAGTAAGTATATAGCACATCCACTTCCCAAACACACAGGAGAAATGGTGAACTTTTACTTAGAAATTAACAAGCACCATGAGTTAAGAATCCTAAAAACAGGCTGAAGAGAGATGAAGGATTTCTGATGAGCTCTGCTGACAGCTCCTTTCTGATGCAACCACTGGGAGCTCCCAGGCAAGCAATAGGAAGCATTCATTCAGTGCAACACCTTATGCATAAGATTGCTGAAAAAGACTAGGGGTTTGGCAATTTCAAATGGTAAATTTTCCCTGTCCCAGAAACTCAAAGGGTCCACGTGAAGTGGAGAGTCAGCAGCACACCACAGTGCTTATTAAGCCAACAGCTGGATTTTGTCCTGACTTCATTTCTAACTTCAGAGCTTAGCCTCAAGCAACGCGTCATTACTTGTCTTATACCGAAGTAACAGCAACACAGATAATCACAATAACACATTTTTTTGCAGAAAATCTCATTTGGAAAAGTAGAAGGCAAGCCACCTTGCCCAGTCCCTGCTAACACTAGTTGTTTGAAGCTCCATCTGCTCCAGATATACTAAAACTCAGAAAAAATTGAATTTGTGTAGAGCTGACAGGCACATTTCTCCTCTCAAAAAGTAAATACCAATCTAGAACACAGAGTTATTTTTTCTAAACATGACATTCAAAGAGGGTACTTGAGAAATATTCTCAGTTTGGGCTTACAGTTCTGATGGGTCTGGTATTGAGAAGTGACCTAGATATCAGCACTAACTGTGGTTTTCCACTGACATCTCTTGAATGTTACAGATTTAATCCTTCCCACAGCCTGAGCACAGAAGCTCTCAGCAATGTAGAGGCTCTCAGAGTTGGCAGCCTCTCTTCTGAAGGTCTCAAGCAGCTTTTGATCTGAAAGGAAAAGATGATACAGACCATTCTCCTTTTGAGACAGACACGTACTAGGACAAGCTGCAGATCAACTCCCAGATGCCAGCTGGAGAAATCTGTACATTGACAAAATTACTGAATATGGGTTTTGTTGACTTTTGTTTAACTTCTAGGTATATCCTGGTTAAGGTCAGGGAAGAAAAGTCCAAATACACAGGCACCCCAAACTCAAATGCTGTCACGCAAGTCATGCTATGTTGCAAATAATTTAGCTAACCACATACAGTCAAAAACTTCTCTGATGTGTCAGAATAGCAAAAAATCATTTTGTGATAAAGCTAGTAATGGTGTAATAAAAAACAATACTAATATTTAAGTGCCAGTTCATTAATATTGACAAATTGGCATTTTATATTTCTTCTATTATCAGCAATAATAGCAAATATTTAGCATTATAAAGCTGCAAAATGGCAAAAGATGCTTTCTTAAATATTTGTTTTGCTTCACATCAAAAGAAGGAAGCCTGAAATTTTTCCCACCAGGAACATCCTGGAAAACCTCTTAGGGAATTGCAGCCCACTCAGAAATACTACACACCATCACAAAACACTCATTTAAAGCACTTGGAAGAACGTGAGGCTGACACAACATATGAGACCATGCTTTCACTCACCCCAGCTTCTCAAGACATTTATTCCACCTTTCAGACCATTATTCATAATGAGAAGATTTATTTTATTTGTTTGAACACTGTGAGCAGCAACATTTTACAGAGTACACACCGATCTCTCTAGACTGGTGTTCAAAGAAGCGTCTCAAGATACTGTGAACTTGCAGATGTTGCCCTCAGTGAGCAGGAGCTTGTCCCAAACACTGCAATCATATATTAAGTCTGATTACCATGTTACATATATATTTTATTTATTCTCAAATGAATGAAGTCTTTAGAAAAAAAGGGCATTTTTTTCCAAGCCTGACCTAAAGACAAGAAAGCCTCTCATCAGAAGCAGAGCTCCCCAGCATGGAATTCTAGCAGACCACAAAAGGAAATGTGTTAAGGGCTAAATGAAATCCATCCTTTATATGGGCAAAGGAAACGGACAAAAAGAATACAAGAATAGTTCCTTCTTGCCATGTTCTGAGCACTATGTTCTAAGCTTACTGTAAACAGATGAGAAGAAGCACTGTGGCCCTACCCTGCACTGCCCAGGGAGCTAATTCCATCCTGCCACCTCAGAGGGTGGTAGAGCCTGTTATAGAGACACCACTTCTAAAGCACAACATGTCCACACACTTCTAAGGATTAGGGAGCATTCAGGGTAAATATCACTGCAAGTTCACCTTGATTATATCCTTCCTCTCCCTCCATAAATCTGCTAATGGCCACTGCAAAGAGACATAACACTAAGCCAGATGGACCTTTGGTCTGCTCTAGTATGTCCATTCTTACGTTCAACCTCACACATCTTCAACATTTCTTTAAGAGGGCTTTTGTTTTCCTGAAGTGCGTTTCTCTTCCTTTCTTTTTTTTTTTTTTTTTGACTTGACTTGGTACATCAGCTAATGTTTTTCTCTCCTCAAATGAACCATATTTTCCCCTCAAAGTATTTTAAAGTATCTGAAAACGCATCTTGGTTGCATAGATAGTTCATCATTCAAAACTAGTTTCTGCACTGCCTATAGGTTTTTGAAAAGCACCAGCTACTTCCTACTGTTATTTCTTCTCCTGTTTCTAATAGAAGCTGCTTCTGTTCAGCATGCTTTAGAAATCACACTAATTGCACAGTTATCTGCTGGCCTATCTGCACAGATGTATGCAGAGAGACCTCCTGAGAAGCCTTAAGGCATATTTGGTCACTGCTGATGTTTCATCTGTTTCAGTAAATAACAGGTTATGCTGGACTGGAAACCAGGTGAAGATGGTTTCAGCCAGGCACTGCTGCAGCAGAGAATCTGTGACTCCTTCCCCAGCAGCTGGAGCCCTAAATCCCTGCACAAGAGAAAGGTAAGATCTCAAACTGCAGCTGCTAAACCCACCCAAGCATTCCTTTAGGAAGTCTTGCTCTTAGATCTTGGAAAAGGTCATGTATTTAAAGGGATATGAAAGAGAAAAGTTGTTGCTGCCTAATTTTTAAGTCTGTGAGCAAAAAAGGTTTCTCAGAGGCCTTGAAGAAAATGTCACAGAATTGAGATTTTTTTCCTCTCCTGCCCAGATGAAAGTTTACTACTCTGAGCCTGCGGAGGAAACAAGGGAAAACAAAAATAATGTACATACTATAACAACCCCAGGGCATAACAAAGGAAAAAATGAAATAATTCACAGCAAGGTTGGAGAAACCTATGAGAAGAATTACAATAATGTAACATAACAGATGTAAGAAAACAAAATGAATGGATTAGATAGGGCTGGATCAACACAAGACACAGCAAGGTCTGACCTTTAGAGTAAAGGTGTACAAACAGTAAATTACTGCCAAAAGCAGTCTGTGTTCTACTGCCAGTGGCAGCTAATTTGCTACAGTGGAAGAAGAGGGGTGACATCAGATTACTGCTGTATGTGGTAGAGAACAATGCAGCTCATATTTATTTCTGGGTAACACAGTGCTAGCCCAGAAGAGCTGGCAGGTGACTTCTTGGTGCATTCCTCATCAAAGTTCAGGGATGTTTCAATGGCCCAGATTATGTCTGAGGCACATAAGAGAAAACAACTCCAAAAATTGCTACACACAAATAGGAAAACAACAGCCTGGGCTTGGAGCAGTAATGACTGTGAAATGATACAGACTTGGGGAGGTAACTGGCTTTTTGCATGCACAGTGTGTGAGCAAATTCCCATGGGACCAACAGAAAGTTGAATGCTTGCCAACCCTATTGCATTTGCTATACATTCGCTACTGGGTGAGAGACTAGAGAGCCTGATATTACACCTGAGAAAAGATAACTACCTATCACAATAGTTCTTAAAACCATTTTGGGTTGAACAGAGGATGCAATGTAGAAGTGCTTGGTCCTGAACAGTGAAACAGCAGCTAATACAAGGTCAGCAGATGGAGAAAGACTTACTTAAGAGATGTCTGTGACAAGATGACTTGGAAAGAACTGTTATCTGCAGGTCATGCTAAAAGTCTGTGCTGTGCCCCAAAGTGAAGAGAGCAAAGAGGACCCCTAAGGAGATTTCAAACAGTATTCATGCTTCAGCTTTATTCATTTGGTCTGATGTCATAAATTTACAATCCCGGTGAATGGATTTAACTCCCTAGCTGGTCTTTAGAGCAACTCATGAGGTAACACACTGCCAGCTCTGCTCAGCATTTGCATCACTGCTTCCTGAAATGGATCTGAATCATAGGTATAAATTATATATTTGCATATGAGAAGGCTCTTGGTCGAAACAAAGTTTAAAACATTAGGAGGCAGCCAATCTAAATATGTCTTTTCCTCTTTTAACTGAATGAACAGTGTTTATAATGAAGCTGCTACAGTCTCATACGCTGGAATGTCACTGTGCTTAGGGGAATAAAAATTCACTGTCCCTAAGAGCTAACAGACAAGTCCTCTTTTGAGTCAGGTTAGTCTAGAATATATTTAGAATTTATCTAGTAAGAAATCTCTTTATGTCCCTAAATTCATAAACCGAATGAAATTATAAAACTGTCTATTATAGGTGCTGTTAGACACTCTCCAGTTACACATCATCAAAATTTCCATTACAATACTATTTCATTCTACATTTGTTGGCTTTAAAACTGGTTTTGATTATAGCAGCCATATAATTTTCTGCTACGTTTAGATGTGAGATTCTAAAATGTGACATCCTGTATCTGAAGAGAGATAAACTTCCAGTACTTGTTTGTTGTTTAATAAAGGAGGAGAAAAACTGTCAGAGGAAAAAGAACTTTGTTTGGTGAGGAAATCTAGTTGACTTCCTATTACAAAGGCATATTACTTTTGACACTTAGGCCATCTTGTAATAGAGTGGGAACAAAAGTCTTTAATCTCTGACTTCAGCATTTTGAAAAAACCTGCTTCTCAAACAGAAACTCAGGATAAGATGATATCACAGGTACAGCAAATACCTGATTTAGTATCACATTTTCTAGTAATTCTGCCGACAATGGTTAGTAGGATTTGAACATATTCTTATTAGGAGATTTTTCGACATGGTATTTTCAAGAGATGATACTATCTACTTTTCTTACCAAATTTTACCCCTCATTTTTTTTCCCCAGAACTTGAAAATGATCCTGCAAGGAGTTATTGACAAATGATGTTTGTTATCTAAAGTGGCTAGCAAAAACATCTTCTCCTCACAGCATGAAAGCCCATTATACTGATATGCCATAGAGAGCCAGAAGCCAAATGAAAATTTTCTCCCATAGCCCATGGAGTCTGACAATGATAAAACTTAAATCACAAAACTGAAATTCAGGCTATGTTGGCTGAAAACCTTCCCAGAGCTCACCAGTCATTCAGAGTTTGTTTCTTTTTTCTTTTTTTTTTTTTTTTCTTTTTTGAGGAGAAGCCACAAAAATCAGTAGAAATTTCTGAGGCTTCTCAGTTTTGGCCCTACGCCAAGCACAGCTTGAGGGCACAACTTTCGATAATTTGAGGGTTTAGTCCTGGGTTCCACTCAAATCCCCCAACACCAAGCAAATTTCAGAGAAAACAGAAAGCCTCCCACCATTGTCATATCCCATCTCAGCAATTCACTGGGAATGCTCGTTCTTTGTGATTCCTCTTTGAAAAAAAACCATGTGATAAAACCTCAGAAGCAGCTGACTGATGGAAATGTATCTCTGCATCTTTGGCCAGTGTGGCCACCCAAGATGCTGTGATATTACTAAATGTATAACAGAGAAGAAAGCAACTAAACTTGAGCCAGCAGCCCAGTCATTGCTGAAGATACAGGCTTTTCTGTGAGTGCAGCTCATGAATGTTTACAGACAAGAGGAGAGTTGATTTCAAAGTATGGAGAAACAGGACAAAAACTGCAACAGAGTAAATACATTGTGTTGCTTCAGGGAAGTAGTGTGTGTGGGAAAAGGAATTGCTCTGAACATGGGTCAGTAGCGAAGAGGAGCAGCCTCTCTGCAAATGAAATGCACATCTGGAAACCCCCTCTCCTATGACCTCGTGGGGCCCAGGCACATTCTCTTCTCTGGGGGGTGGTTGGCTTTCAGGATCAGGAAATTCACTCACCTGAAGTTGTTCCAGACAGTTTTTAAACCTACGTATTTCCCCTCCCTACAAAAGTAATGAAGTCCTTTTCCAGGTAAATATTAACTGATTCTTAAACAGTAATTTGCTTTCAATTTCCTTTAGTCAAAGTAAAAAAAAATTCTCAGATATGGTTTAAATCTCAAATTGAGCTTCATGTTCTTAGTAGGCTCATACAGCAAAAGCACATTTACACACAGCAAAAACTAATGTTGTTTAGGCTTTTGTTCAGATCTTAATAAACAGATAGGGCAATTTGTCCCTTCAGGGTGTCTGCTACACACCAAGATTCAAGTAAGCCAAAAGAGTGAAAGAAGGCTCTCCAGAACTACGTCAAAAGATGTGTATTAAATACCTTTAATGTGCATGAAGAGTAAAGGAGAATTGAGACAGTTTTGCTGGTAACACCAGGCTGGCCTTCTGCTGTTGGGACAGATTCTCCTTTATGTTCAAGCTCCACTGAATATATGGGAATAGGGCTGGGCACTAGTTATGTCTTCCTGACTCTTACAGACAGTCTACACTCATGACATAAAGGCTTTATCCAGCAATACATGCCTATCAGAAAGTACATTCAGTAGTCAAGGAATACATCTATTTACAGTTCATGCTGACCTGCAGTAGAGTCTAAGGTGGATTTGTCTTATACAGAGTAAGAAATCTTATGTCTTCTCTCTCCTTCCAGAGTGAAGCTCTTAACTGAGCATACCACAACTGAGAACCAAGGAAGGACAAAATGTTTATAAATTATAATTATGAGAATGATTAATGAGGATCATTGCTGTTGGATTTGCCGAAGCACATACACCATTTACCGGTACAACCAGTGAAAAGATTCACCTTTCCTCCTGACTCCAGTTTTGTCATTTAATGCCATGAAAGCCATGGATTATTTTTCCATTAAGGAGATTTGTGATATTGCACAGTGTTCCATTAGTGACTGAGGGACTATTCATTTAAAGAACAGTGGAAAGAGTTCAGGGATGAAAAGAAGAAAAGGATGAACAAAGGACACAGTGACTTATTAAGGTGATGCAAATGTGTTTTCTAAGTGCTTTTGAGCTGAACTTCACATATGCCTGTTCCATTCTCTTTTCTAAGCAAACTAACAGCTCTTTTAGCATTGTGATGACACATGCATATGGATGGAAAGCTCTCTTGAGATCTCTGAATGTTTTAAAAGCCCAAGAGACTGCATTTTAAGTGTTTAATCAGAGCACTTGTCTTCAATGTATATATCACCTTACAAATTGCCAGCAGTACAGAATATTCATGTCAGCTCATATAGGACACAAGTTATACTAAACCTGGCAGCAGCCACGCTTCCATCATGGTATGTTCTGAAATAACCCTTGGTCAAAGCCTCAGAACTACAACTATGTAGGCTTTCAGGTAGCTAATCCATCATTTACTTTGTTTGTTGCCCAGCACTAAGACTTGCAAACTACATCTGAGTTTTCTTGCAATGCAATTACTTGCTGATATTGTGCCAAGTTCAGACTAACGGGTTTTTATGCATCATTAAACTTATTTGGAGTGGGGATCTGACAACAGGTTTCAAACCAGCTTGAACAGATTTGATTATTAAGTTTTTCATAAATGACACACTTCTCAGCTTCTGGCTCTGTCCTCATAAACATTTAAAATACATAGTTAATACATCAAGCTTCCCAGGAAATGCCTTTCCTCACTTCACCATTTTCTACTGCACAAAAGGAAGCAACTGTGTAAGTGCATTTATCTTTTTACTCAAGATGCCCATTATAGGTATTTAGCAAAACAAGAGGGCTTAGAGGAGGCATGACATTATTACTCCAAGAGATGGGAAGAAGTCTGAGTGTAAATACAAGGTTATAACATGTCTTCTTTATGTTGACAAAATAAAAGCCAGTGGTTTGACTAAGTTTTTCTTGAAACCCTGAGTCTGGCTTCCCCACACAGTAACAGTCTATAAGCAGCTTAAACCTAGAGTGGGCTAGTGAGCTGGATGAAAGGGTGTCTTCTCTCCAGTTCCAGCTCCAGCCTTCCCACTGTTTGAGGATTTAGAGGAAGAAGCTAGGATTGAAAGCATTGAGTGGCTCTTCTTTCACTTCCAAAGTCTATTTACAAACATATTTCTGGTTGTTATTTTCCAGTTGTCTCCTGACACTTCAGTATACTAAAAGAGCTGAAAAACAACATTTGTGTATATACCACAGCTTTGTTTTGACTGTTAGTAAAGATTACTATTCAATTTTATCTTCTAGCTCAATTAAAGCTATTGTGATGGGGAGAAAAAAAAAAAAAGTATCTTTTTACTTCCCTTAAGTGTATAAGCCATGAAGATTAACATTTTTTTACATACCATTATAACTGTAGCTACATATGGGAGCATTAAAAAGAAGGTAAACTTTTTTTATTTTAACTTATGCCAGGATAATCAAAAAGTTATGAACCACATGCAGAGACAGTATGGAGGCAGAGTTATCTGGTAATAGGCTGTTTCCCATGGTTTATTCTGATGGGAACAAGTTGCCTTCTAATCTGAAATAGCCCAAATCTACTGCCTGCCAGGGCACATTGCAAGGTACTTGTGTTTGTGCAGAGTGCGGTAGACAGTGGGTATTACATCTGTGTGTGGGAGAAGCATTTCAGTTTCTGGCAGAGGGCTGATTTCTGCTTGCTGCTGGGGTAAGCTGCTATTTAATTTCACGGTGAATTGTGTCAAGAGCTCTGTTTTTCTTTGCAGTATAAATCCTAGTAAATTGCCAAACACAATATATGTTTGCTCTAAACAACCTATTCTCATTGTCCATTGATGGACAAAATTCTAACCTACTAAAATGAGTATAATCCAGTAAAATCACTTTACCCTGAGGAAGCAGCAGTGCATCGACAGCTTACGTAAAGTATCAACCTCGCTCTTTCATAGTTAAACGGTCCGAGTTTCACATGAACTATCTCTGTTTTTAATACACATATCCCCATAGAGCCCTGTCCAGTAGAGAACAGCTCTAGAGGCGTTCATTTTAAAGATGAAAAACTGACACAGACAAGCTATGGGCCAAATAAACTGTGCCTAATAGGATTTTCAAGAAGTCTTGCACACCTCTTCCAAGGCTTCAAATGCTGTGACAATCTGGCTTCTCTCCACTAAGTCACTCTTCTCCTTTAGTGCATTTCACAACCAGGGGCAGAGAGGTCTGAAGCAAAACCTAACAGTTTCCAGACTGCAAGGACATTTTACACATAGAAACAAGTTACACTGTAAGAAACGTTACCATACCAACACAGTATACCAAATCTTTAAGTCACAGATAATATATTGGTGGTAATTCAAGGTTACTGATTCAACCAAGGAGAGACAGCAACAGACAAAATAAGTATAGTTATACAGAGATTACAAGAAGCCCAGGTGCACAGAAATGTCAAAGCTGTAAGAAAACTTCACCTCACTTGTCCTACCACAGGTGGATGTTTTATCTGCTGAGGCAGAGGAGACTCATAATTCTACCAAAGTTTCTCCTTACTATTATTTTTTCATTACACAAGCTTGTTTTTACAATGTCGTTTTTCCTAGCAGCTCTAAAATTTCTCCTTAAAATTCTCTACTGGTAATCTTTTCCCCTCACTTGTAGGCCCATGTTTTCTCATTTCTAATCAGTAGTTCATATATTCTACTGACAAATGCTGGCATATGAGCATTTATTTACTTAAGTGTTTAAAATGTGCCACAATTGTTTAGACCAGCAGGTTTCTGGTACTCTTTTGTGCACTACTGCTTTTTAACAAATTTTAGGAATAATTTTGAAATGGGTTACTCCTTGTACAAACATAGAATGAGCACTTCAGGGCTTTTCAGACTGATCAAGGCCTTGAGCCACCTCCTCCATAGCCAGATAAGTAGAGCAAATTGAGGTTTGGGGGTGGAAACACATCCCAGTATTCAACTGGCTTGGTACAGAGAGTGCTTTGGAACCAAGTCCAGTTCAGACTAAAAAGCTTCAACACTGAACTGACATTACTTTTTATGAGACACACAAACACAAAGTCCAATGGAAGGACTTAATTCAGTGGGGTTTGAATAGAAAATACATAACCTGCTAAAAATAATAATAGTTTCATTCTAAAATAAAATGTCCCTCCATCCTCTCCATTAAGAGTGCACAATGCTCACAGACGTAGGTACATCTTACATAAATTACTGATGGTCCAAACAACATATGGTTTAGTTTGAATATTTTATTCAGCTCTGTCATGGGATTTAACTTTAAGTGAAGACTTAATTCTATCTGAAAGGCCCCCAAGACTACTTCCCTAAAAACAAACCAAAATCAAAGAAAGTCTTGGACTGAATCCAGGCAACCCATTATAATTCAGAATTCAAAAGGCAATGTCACAAGGAATGATCCAAAGTCTCAGAAAAGGACAGAAATAGCACAAGAAAGCTTTTTCTCACACTCTGTCTAATGTATTTCATTTGTGTGAGAAATTGTAAGGGCAACAGTAGACCTCAGATATTTTCTGTGGATTAAAACAACCTCTGTTGTTCAAGAATATCCTCTTGAACAGTCCTGAATTTAAGAAAATGAAATAGAATACATGGTTACTGTCTTCATCAGAAGATACAGGAATGGACTTAACTGCTGTCAGGAAACCTGTTAAGGTAAACAGGGACTAACAGAAATAGGGTATGCAAACTAATCATTAAGCTGCTCTTCATGTTGTGTTAGAAAAGTACCTTTTGAAAATACCATATAAATGTGCATCAGATAAGAAAGATTTCATCTGCTGTTCAGCTACTGAGGTGAACCTTTTCTGTATACACATAAATTCTGTGAAAGCCCCTCCATGTTTCTCTCTAGAAGGGTTAACAGGAAACAAGTTAACTTTTTACTTTTTTATTGTAGAATTATTATTCTGAAGATGCACATGAGAGAATCCCACAGTGTTGAGCTACTTGATCAGTGTAACTGATCTTTTCACATGTGTCTTTATTTAGCTAACCTTGCTTAATGAAAACCTTTCCTGTGCCTGACTATCATGTTACTTGTGCCCTGTGATAGGACAAGAGGGAATGGTCACAAGCTAGAACACAAGAGGTTCCGCCTTAACATGAGAAAGAACTTCTTTACAGTAAGGGTCACAGAGAACTGGAACGGGCTTCCCAGGGGGGTTGTGGTGTCTCCTTCTCTGGAGATGTTCAAGACTCACTTGGATGCGTTCCTCTGTGACCTGTGTTAGATTATATTTAGATTATATGATCCTGCCTGGCAGGGGGGGGTTGAACTCAAAGATCTCCAAGGTCCCTTTCAACGTCTAATACTCTGTAATTCTGTGATCATCCAGGAAAGCAGTCAAGCACTTGCCCAACTTGAAACACATCGTCCCTAGGCTCTGCTCTCACTTCCACAAGCCACCTATTTTGCTGCAGTGCTACAGCATCATAAGCAAGTCCTCTGAGAGCCTACAGCCACTCAAAGGTGAAGCTTACCATTGAATCCAGCAGGCCGAGAACCAGATCCCATTTTATGGTCTTTGTTCATCTCAGACATTCATTTATAAGCCTATAGTCAAGCACAGAAGGGTTGCTGTTTTTAGGCACTGACCAAAGTATCCTAAATTCCTGTGTCACAATTGGGTTTCTTATTCAAGATCTGTCTTGTAGGCAAGATGCTAACTTCTTTTTGATGCAGATTTTTGTTGCTGCCTACATTTAGTGGCCTACATTTGATTCTTTTCTTACCCATGTTGCCTAGCTGGGGAAAAATTTATAGGTGCCTAATAATGAACTCAAAATTAAGATTCAAATCATCTAGGCTTCATTTTTAGTTCTGCAAACCCAGGGCATTCAGAGCATTCTAGTTTTGTCATTTATTTTGTATTTGTAAATCCTACTCTGAGTGTAAGGGGATTACGAGAAATGCTGGGGACAAGGGAATAATAATCCTTAACCAATATTTCCTTTGAAACGCAGACCTTGAGTTCCCTAACGGTAAATCTTTCCAGTGGATTAGTCACAGAGACTCACTGCAAGAACATCGTATCTCTGCTAAAGTTAAAAGTCTATTCTAAACATATTTAAAACCATTTACTTCATTTATAAAGCAGCAATTTTTCAAATGATGTTTTGCTTACTGATTACTGAGAAAAGTTATTCCATTTTCATTTAAAGACGTTCAAGGTTAAAAAAGCTTTTCTTTCATTCATTAAGTATCTGCAGGAAAATGGCCTTTTCTACATAAATTTACACCAGAATAAGTACAGACTTTTTTCTGTTTTACTGTTTAAGTTTCATTAGTGAACTCAAGAAAAGCCTGATTTGGGGTCATATCACACAAATAAAAATATGACATAAAGTAGAACAGGATTATTTAATTGATGATGTGAATCAAGTAACTCCATCAAACCCTTGATTTAGGTACAGGCTAAAGGACAGTGACAAACAGTATCCTAATCAGAAGCAGAATGCTTGGTGTCCTAAAGACTGTCCTTAAAAGATATTCTTTTAAGACCAAATCACAATTAGTTCCTTTTTGCCACTAGTGTTTCAGTTAGCTGTCACCATCATAAATTAATTATATTTACTCATTTAACTGATGTATGAATCTTTTATTTACTCAGTGATTTCTGTCCAGCACTGATGTGAAGTAAAATGTTCACTTGTGAAAAAGAAAACAAGTCCAGGTGAAAAAGAAAACAAGTCTATTCTTATAGGGTTGCATTGAATCACATGAAAAAAAATGTAAAAGAAACACACTACACCTAAAAATCCACTTCAGACCAGGGCAGGTAGACATCATATAGCTTTTACAAACCAGCGATTTAAATCAAGGCTCTTCAAACTTAGAACACAAGGGAAAGGAGTGAAATTCTCCCCAGCCCAAATCCTCATGAAAATTAGATATACCACCACCACTTGTCAAATCAGGTAGGGATGGAAAAGGAAAGGAATTGCTCTCAAATACAGAAAAATCATATACATTAATTGCAGTATCATGAGACGAAGGAGAGTGCTCATCTCAATAATGGCACTCAGGTTATTTTCATCGACCCTTCTAGCAAACTATGTGGCACAAAATCCATTGTTCAACAGCCATGTTATTAACCCAAGCTGATAGCAAATTCTAAACACACATATGATGCTTTCAGTCCAGGAAACCCATGGAATCAGAAAAGCAGAAATATTATCACTATGCATAAACTGCACTATCATCAATCCTAGCTCTGCTGTTGTCTGTTCATTGTTTTAGTTTTCATAGAATATAGAATGGTAGGGGTTGGAAGGGACCTCTGGAGATCATCAAGTCCAACCCCCCCCTGCCAGATCAGGATCACCCAGGGCATATTGCACATGAACAGATCTGGAACAAATCCAGATGGGTTTTAAAGAAGCATCATCATGTTCTTCCTTAATCTCACCTCAGTTTAGAGACACTGCACCAGGGAGCAGCTCGCTAATGGCATTTCTAATTTTTGTGAGCTCTCTCTCTACATCTCTCTTGTTTTCTCTGTCTCATTATTTTCAAATGAAGTAACATTAACATTTCCCTTAATAAAAAATAATTATTCTCAGATTCAGGCTTTACATGTCCTGCTTTAATACTTTCATGAGATTTATGTTTGAGCAAAGACATCATGGTGGCAACTTAAGACTCTGAACACTAACTGGGCTTGAATTCCTTCCAATCCAAGTACAGTTGACTGTGAATTGATTTTCCATTGTGCTGCGGTGTTGGCACACCTGCACTGTATAGAGCAGGCTGCCTGCCAGCCTTACCACTGCCATACAGGGGAAATAACATATAATATGGACTTACAAGTTTATTTCTTTGCAATCTACCCCAAAAAGAATTCAAACTTTTTCTTGACTAGGAGGAATATTGCTATTTGATTGACATCCTGAAAGAAGCTAAATCATTACAAATTCCTGACTCTGAAATATCACTTTTATCGAATCCATAGTAGAGAAACTACTAGAGACAATTTGTTGCAGTCTGATCTAAATTATCCACAACAGTTTCTAAGGTGGATGGATATGGTTCACATGCTGTCTGGTCATAAACCCCAGTCTGACATCTCTTGACCTTAATTCTAAGACAAGCACTGAAATTCTGTGGATGACACTTGTAACCATGTTTTCCCAGCATCATCTTCTCATGGGTTATATGCAAGGTAGGTGTTGATCCAAACCAACAGTTTCAGAAGGATTTTAAATGGGAACAAGGTAGGAATTTTATTTAAAAAACAAAGGTTTATTCTAACTAAAATGCTGCCTTTGTAGCATTAGATGTCTTGGAGGTACATAAAACAGGATCAGAAAATCCACTGGGGCTAAAGGGGACAATGAGCTTCCTGGATTCATTTCAACTCCAAACTGTTCCCCAGGAAGCCTGTAGTGGCTCAAACATAGGAATGGGAAGAAACAGAGGGGAAAAAGGATTGCTGCTTTTCACAGAATGTCAGGGGCTATAAGGGACCTCAAAAGACCATCTAGTCCAAACCTCCTGACAGAGCAGGATCACCTAGACCAGATCACACAGGAACTTGTCCAGGAGGGTTTTGAATGTCTCCAGAGAGGGAAACTCAACAACCATCCTGGGTAGACTGTTCCAGTGTCTGTCACCCTCACAGTGAAAAAATTCCTCCTCAAGTTTACATGAAACTTCCTATGCCTCGGTTTCCACCCATTGCCCCTTGTCCTGTCATCAGGAATTACTGAGAAGACCCTGGCCCCATCCTCCTCGTGGCGCTCACCCTTTATATATTTATAAACATTGAAGTCACCCCTCAGTCTCCTTTTCTCCAAGCTAAAGAGCCCCAGATCCCTCAACCTTTCCTCATAAGAGAGATGTTCCACCCCCTTCATCATCTTGGTGGCTCTGCACTGGATTCTCTCAAGCAATTCTTTGTCCCTCCTGAACTGGGGAGCCCAGAACCAGACACAATACTCCAGATGCGGCCTTACCAGGGCAGAGTAGAGGGCAGGAGAAACCCTCTCCACCTCCTAGACACACCCCTTTTAATACACCCCAAAATGGCATTGGGCCTCTTGGCCACAAGAGTACATTGCTGGCTCATGGTCAGCCTCCCATCAACTAGGACCCCCAGGTCCTTTTCCCCTTCACTGCCTTCCAATAGGTCAGTCCCCAACCTATGGTGATACCTGGGTTTGTTCTTCACCAGGTGCAAGACTCTACACTTGCCCTTGTTGAATTTCATTCAATTTCTTTCTGCCCAGCATTCCAGTCTGTCCAAGTCTCACTGGATGGCAGCACAGCCTGCTGGTGTGTCAGCCACTTCTCCCAGTTTGGTGTCATCAGCAAACTTGCTGACAGTGACTCTGTGCCCTCATCCAGGTCATTGATGAATATGTTGAACAGAACTGGTCCCAGAACTAATCTCTGTGGGACCCCACTAATTAAAGGCCTCCAACTAGACTCCATCCCATTAACCACAAATAGTGTGCCAGCCCAAAGCACTCGAAGTTACCACCTCAGAGTCATTTGGATGCTTGTGTTATAGTGAGGCTGTGATTCCACAGTAATTTTTCATTTCTCATTCATTCTGTCTATACCATCACCTCTTATAATTCCATTGGTGATACAGATAAAAATACTGGGGAATATATATAAAGGGGCACATTGGGTGCAAGGGACTGAATCTGTAACAGACATCCTGGCTTCTGGTGCACAGAGGAATTTGATGGGTATAATTCAGGTCCCAGTCTGTACAGAAGTTCAGCAGATTTTCTGATTCTTTTCTTTCTTGATTCAAAACCTTCCTTTCAGCACAGTAGTGAAGAACAGATCCAGAAAATAAGAAAAATGAGAGGGAGAGACAAGAAAGCTCTGATAGAGTTTGAGTATCAAAGTGAAAACCTGTCTTTCTGAAAAATCCCATTCATTCCTCATCTAATCTTGGAAACGGTGTAGGAGAATTGTGTATCTCTTCTGTACTTTTGAAGTCAGCTTTTTTTTTGACTGCCTGGAGTTGTACCTTTGCTCATCACAGAACTGTCAACTACAATAATGCCAACAAATCTGAGAATACATTCTCCCAGCAAGGACAGAGAAACTCGTCTGCTTAAGTTGCTTAAGGATTTGTAGATTTTCTTAGGACATAAGAGGGCTCTATTCCTCAAGATAAATGCATTTTAGTATCCATCTCAAGACTCTGCTGTATTTTATGTGCTTTGGAAGATCATTTGTGGAACTGTAGATAGATATGATAACACTTCAGTTTCTTCACAAAGCAGAGAAACTGAAGCTTGCTCCTATTTCCCAGGGAGCTTCCATATCATTTAAATGCCCCAGCCACTGGGCAATGGTATACAGCCACAGCCTTTCTTGTTTTTCTTATCACAAGTTTACCTGAGGATAACCAAAGAATAACTATACATTATTCTTTTCTGGAGTTATGGAACTACCTCAGGAGGAAGAAACTGAATTCATATTCTGACCTCCTAGGTAAGTGATCTAAAAAAAATGAACTACTTCAAAGAGCATCTTGTAAATAGGTTTTAAAATAAAAATTTAAATCTTTCTTAGACTGAAAAAGAATCAGAAAAAGAGAGAGAAGAAGAGAAGAGAAGAGAAGAGAAGAGAAGAGAAGAGAAGAGAAGAGAAGAGAAGAGAAGAGAAGAGAAG
>JAOEGS010015364.1:22255-33480 GCA_025447755.1 Corythornis vintsioides
AGAGAAGAGAAGAGAAGAGAAGAGAAGAGAAGAGAAGAGAAGAGAAGAGAAGAGAAGAGAAGAGAAGAGAAAGAAGAAAGAAAGGAATAAACTACTTCCATAGTGATATAATTTACCAGCAGCTGGATTTTGAAATATTTTGAGTGATTCCTTGAACAGACTTCACGCTTTTCTGGATTTCATTTTGAGGACACAAACTTCCCCCATATCCACTCACAGTTGAAGGGTTAAAGAAATTTAGGTTTTACTATGCTGTCAGGGAGTGATACTCATACTGCCTACCACAGTACCCTAGACTGGACTTGCTGTGCCTGTGTTGCCTTATGAATTGAAGGCAGTGAGTACATCCAAGCTACCTTGCAGTATTTGGCATACATCTGTCAAGTCACCAAAGGCACAAGGTTCTAGCTGTGGAGAGGATCATTCCCTCTTAGCCTTGGGTTACAGCAATGGGAATCACTTGTGATACAAAGATTAGCTAAACTGAATATGGCCTAAAGACTTAGAAATAATGTATTTAAAATTTTAAGTGGACATCTAGAATCAGACATGGATAAGTGCTAAACTTAACAGATATAAAGGGGTCTCCTGTATGCTTAAAATTGAGCATGTGCTAGAGTTAACTGTAGAAATTATAGCTCAATGGGAGTTTACAAAATTAATTTTGATCTTCCTAATTTAAAAAACTAGCTTAAGTAGTTGTTTATTTTCAAAGATACTGCAAAACTTCCCATCAGAAACTTACAGAAAACAGGATCCAGGTTAAAAAACTTATTTCTAGTGGTTTGCACAAAAAGTAAAATATTCTGTCCTCTTTTCAATTTCATCAGCACTCTACCAAATAATATCCTCAGAGCTATGCTAACATCATCTTCCTGCAGCAGCATCTTCGAATATTAAAGTACTGTTTAAATGGAAGCCCTTAAATAAAAACAGCCTTGCCTGGGATTCTGTTACATTTAAGAGACAGGAAAACAAATCAATGTTGCCAAATGGGAAAGGATGAGATCAATAGGGGGAGAAAGTACATTTTCAAGGCATTAAAAAGCTGAAAAGTAAAAACAAAAAGTTTAGAAACTTTGAACAATTACCTGGTTGCATCCTTTTAAATCAAAGTTCCTGGCTTTTATAGAAGGCTAGACATAAGATAATGCCCAGCATCTGAGTGCTTAGCATTGCAGTTTTCTGGTAATGTATCTCTAAAGGCCTGGACCTTAAACAGAGCTTTGTAATCATCAGCTATGATTTATGGAAGCAGTAATTCCTCTTCTCCCTATATTTCATGCCATTAAAAAGAAAGATTGGTCTGTCAGATGAAATTCTTTTTCTTCAGGAAGACTTAAAAAGAGCAGTAAAACTATAGCTGACCCACATTTCTAAGTTATTTTCTGAAGATTAGCTACACTGATACCGAATAAAAGCCTGAGTTGTCTTGAGTGTTTTTCACCAGCTCTTTCTCTGTTTTTCTGTTCAAGCTTCCAAAAGGCACATGGAGCAATGCCACTTGAGACAGGGGAAGGAAAATACACCAAACCTCTAGAAAGTCAGACAATTTTATAAAAACCAGAGTTTGTTTATTGGCATATAGCCCTAGTTTTCATTAGGCCATTGTGTCATACCTTAGTATGGACACTGACCCCAAGAAAAATGAATTCTAGTACACTGCATTGGAAGGGACCTCAAAGACCATCTGGTCCAACCTTTCTTGGCAAAAATATAGCTGTTCAGATGCAAAAGTAGTTTTACTTCCATGTAAAGAGACATAAATCACAGTTTCAGGATCTTCTTTCAGGTCTATTTTGGGTGCATAACATACACTTGTGTTTTCTTCCTAGTAAGGGGTAGCCATGGCACTAAAAGCAATTGCAAAGCTTAACTGAGCTTCAGAGAAAACAGATGTGGTAATGCTTAGAGCAGAAACTCACTCCCTGGTTCCCAAATGCCAGACAGACCTTTTCCATGCATCTCCATAAACATGTGGAATTACCTTTTTACAACCCCTAAAATTTGTGATGCCACTGAATATAACCTCCGCTCTCTTTGGAAGTTCTGTGCCACTTCGCTGGAGGAAAAAATGTCATGTTCCAGCTTTATCCTCCCCACCTCACATGTAAATCAGGATCTGATTTTTAGTGCAGATGTGTCTGGCAGTTATACAGTTATAACTGATTTCTTTCCCACAGGCATGGTCAGCTGCTCAGCTCAGAAAGCCCAGAGAGAGAGGAGCCAACAGTCCTCCAGCTCTCAGAGTAACATCCCAGCAATGCCAGTGGAAAATCAGGGACTGGTTTTGCTGGGCTGAGACTAAATGCTGTCAACTTAACCTGGAAGGAAGCTTAGTAAACACAGCCTGAACATACTGGTTGAAAACAGTTTTCTTGTGCATACACAAATACAACAGGCACTCACAGGCATACACAATGTACCAGGAAATAGAAGCAGGTAGAAAAGCACGCTATGATTCCATCTGTGGAGAGAATAATTTTATACCTCTTTACATCTGTCACTTCTACCTGATTTCCCTTAGATCTCATATACCAATGATGCCATTTTATTGATGAATTTCTATCATTATATACCGTCTTTTGAGGATTTTCTAATGGCTAATGCACATCTACGTTTATTTCTCTCTTAAGCTTTGGCCTCTAACTTTGCATCAGCAAATTATAGCTATCATTCTCACTCAAACAGCTTGATTATCTAAATGAACATTAGGTCAGTGAGACAGGTGTTTCTATGGCTCTGCTAACATTAGACATTATTTTTTCATTTATTTGGAGACTTTGTCAAGTCTGTGCCTGCATTGGTATTTCTCTCAGTCATAAAGGAAGGAGAAACAACTCATTTCCAAACCAGAGCAAGATTCTTGCTAAGGCACACTGTGCATTTGTGAATGAGAATAGGGGTAACATTTAGCAGCTGTGGAAGTCAGCATTACACCTACAGAATCTGTTAAATTAAAGTAAAATCATCCATATGTTCTTATATTGCTGTGTCTGTGGGTCATTTAAATAACACAGTAGGTTATTCAAAATTTTCCAATATAAAGGGAAGAAAGGAGAAAAAAAGGCAGTGTGTCTGGACTGCATTGAGAGACTGTTCTCATTAGATTTGGACAGAGGTAGAAAGCTGTCACTTCATTATTACAGGAGATGACTGATACTACAGACAACACAGAGACTGAATAGAAGCACACAGTTGAGCAAAGATTCTTGAAGTTGCTCATTAGCCACAGTCTGAGGCAGCACTTCATTCTTTCTTCTTAATTACTTAATCTCAGCATCACCCAGAGCACTTTCTACATAGAAAACTGGTTCTGGGAAATGGTTTCCATGAATGTCTTTTGACTGTACCCTCTACCCAGTAGAGGGGTGACCTGGTTACAGTACAATAAGCCACATTTCTAGAACCCTTGCAGGCAAGCAATGTGTGAGCATTTCCCACTGGGAGGCACCTGGTGTAGGGTTCACCTACTAGGAACTCCCAGGCACATAGGTACAGCACTTGCTTAAATGGCAGAGTTCTGCTTTCACACTCATCTAGATCTGATGTCAATGTTAGGCTTATCACCAGAAGCTAATCGGAGAACTTCTGCCAGGTAATCTTAAGTAGGTTTACAGAACCATTAGAATCCTGAAGCAGTACTTTGGAGCATATAAGGGAGGATTTTTTTTTTTTTCTTTTAAAGGATTTTAATTTGTGTTACTGTGGTTTTCTACATTATTTAATGATTGTTAAGAGTAATACGTCTCAGCCCTCCAGCCACACAACCTCACCACTTTTTATATTTTTTTTTTCAGTAATAGGTGGTAGAAAGCATCCTAAAAACCTTTTAAATCATACAGTTAAAAATATAAAAACATTATTTCAAAGTCTAATAAACACATCTGCTTTGCTTTCATTTATTCACCTCTCCACTATGCCATGTGCTGTCCCAATGAATTCTGGGCTGGCTATGAAAGAAGTGAGTGGAAGCTAAAACTAAAAGTGAGGGGACAAACTCAGGTTGACTTTCAAAAATCTCAGAGGCAGCTAATAGATTGGTTCTCAAAGATTTCCTTGCACAAATGGGCCAAGACACTCATTCTTTGTCTTTCCCATTGCAGTTTCCCAACTTGTACACCTGTTCCCTGTCAGGTTCATTCTCCATCATCGCCTGTCACGTGAAAGGAGTACTACAGAGTGCAGCACCTGCAACCAGAGGGGAGCTTTCAACATGTAGTCATCCAGCTTTTTGTGGGTCACCAGTTAATGTGCTAGAGACTTGGCATGGGGATTTAACAGCCCACAGGGTGCAAAGCCCTGACAGGAACAAAGGTTTGGCATATCTCTTTCTGTAAGGAAATGCACTAATCTCAACACCGATTTAAGAGGCAGTGGCACCTAACTTCTCAGTACTGCTGAGTCTTCTACTCAGCAGGAGTCAGCTTCTCCCTCTTAGACTAAGGACTTTTCAAGATTCAGCATCTCCCAGATGTTGGATCCTGCTGATCCCAGAGAGGTACTGTCACCTCTCTCCCAGGTAGAGTAATGCACACCATGAAAAACAGAGCCAGCAGGTATTAACCTGCTGATAATAATGAAGGGCATGCTAAAGGGATGGAGAAAAGCTGCAATAAAAGCCATCTAAAATGGGTGTCCTAGATAGATGGTCAGTGTTTCAGCACCAAATAGTCTCCTACAGGTTTCTGAAATGAAAAACTGCTCACTTCAGTTAAAAGGGCAGATTCTGTTTCCTGAGCCATTGACAAGTAATGTTGAGAGCTCAACTATTTCACAGTCTCAGCGGAAGATTGTCAGTTTTATAGCACTTTCCCATCTTATAAAGCCTACAGTATCATCACATTGTTATGAAAATGTTAAATATACATCAATAAACATATGTGTGTTCTTTTGCTCAGAGACATGTTTTGTTCCTTTAGAAATCAGTTTTTCTGTCATCAGATTATAAATTGCAGTCAGAACTGATTGAACCAAATTTCCAAATAGGTAAAAAAAACCCAAAAGAAATAGAATAATGATTTTAAAACAGTAACTACAAGGGAGATAATACCATGAAATGAGAGGTGAGATATGAATCCCACTAATTCTATTTAGTATTGGTTTCTATAAAGTTTTTATTCACCTTTCTAATGTATGAGGCAGGGAAGTAACAAGAGAGGCATAATAAAACACCCAGACTGAAAAGGACTTAAAAAACCCAAAAAAACAGAAGTGAAAACAAGTCTTATGTTCTTTATTCAATCTGTATACTTTACTCTGTGTATTTAAGTATACATGGACTCCTCACATTCATTTTACAGTTAATTACCCTTACAGTGAGTAGGGAGAGACCCTTTATTAGGTATAATAAAGTAAAATCCATAAACTTCTCTATTGAAACATTGGTACATGTGAAATCCCCTGACTTACCTTAATGAACCATGCCTCAAAAATACAAAGTTTTATTGGTTCATCTTCACCAACCTCAGCTAGGGTAGCCCAAAACAAAGAACAAGGACCTCAACTTTTCTGAAAAGACTGATGCTCAAAAAGTCATCAGAACATCATCAGCTGGAAGTTTGTGAGAACTGCCATTCACTTAGCTATGGGAAGGCAAGATGAGAACCGAAGTATCATTTCTAAGAAGACCCTTTTGAATTGTTTCTACTGAAAAAATGTTATAAAGATTTTATTGGAAGAATAGATAGAAATTTCAATTGTTCCTTGAAGAGCTATTGTGCCAAATTTGGAGATTAAGTTCAACCATTAAAGTATCAAATGGAGAGATTTTAGTCCTCCTTTTATTGGAAATCAAAATGCAATTTTAAACTGTGGAGCCCCTACTGATGTCTCTATAATAGAAGCATTTTGGAGCTGGACTCACATGGTTTCGTCTACTCATCAAACTGACACTGAAAAAAAAAAAAAAGAAAAAAAGATATTTAGTCTTGGAATAAACCAACAGTTTTTCCAGACAAAAAGATCACTGGGAAGATTCAGTTTTATTAAAGATACAGAAGAGGGCAGCTGTTGTCTTTGATTATATTTACAAAGCATGAATCAGTTTTAACATACAAATATAGCACACCATAATAAATTAATGCTCACCATGTGGGGACATATGCAGATGATAAGGATGATCACAGCTCCACATTTCAATTATAATTTCAGCATGTTGCTGCTACAGATGTCTGCCAGGCTTAAGGAAACAATTTCAGGCTATCATTAAAAATTTTATTGAGGAAAAGAGAAAATAATCCAAGGTGGAAATAAGAGGTTTTTATATAAATAAACTGAAAGAAGAGTCAAGCGTCCCATGTCCAAATTCACACTATTTGCCAAATGACACTTTGGGATTTCTCCTGGCAGTGAAATTCTCCTGTAGTTCAATTTTGAATATGTGCAACACATGGAAACATTTGATCCCTTATGATGACAAACAGCTATGGCATTCCTTAGGTCAACAGTACCCTGACAGAACATCCCAAGATGACCAACACTGTGTATTAGTCAAGTGACCACTTTTGCAGATGCAGAAATGAGGACATTAAACATAACTGTACCTTTGGTTTGAGGCCATAGAGAATAAATGTCTTCAAAGTAATTGCAAATAGGGAAAAAAACCCTACTCTACAAAATTAAGACATGCATGCAGATTGTTACAATACTCTGAAGATTACTTGTTATGTTTGTCTAGTTATTTCAAGTGGTACAGTAATTTTTTTAAGCTCTTGTGACAAAAAGTGTAAATAACAAACATATTTACAGAATTATATGTTATTTTGGATTAAGGATTAATACAACAACCTAGGAAATTAGGAAGTGCTTTACATCCTATAGAAAGTGAATGGTTCAAATTTGCAGAAATAAGAAAAGACGGAACACAGAGTAAGTCTTTGACTTTCTCTACATATTCTGTAGGGTATGGACTTACGTAATAGAATAATTTTATATCTGTCTACTTTTCACTGTCTAGTTGAATATTGATACTCTAGAGACCATCACAAGAAACTCTAAATAAGTCTATGAATTTCATTACAAATTTGCAACACTGGTGAAGCCAAATACTGTGAAGGAGAAAACAGTCATCTCCGAATGGAACTGTTAAATGCTACATAAAAAATAATTTATCTATGCTTTAGTAAATTGATCCATCTGGGTGCAAAGTGATTTGCAAGAAACAGCTATCTAGTCCTGTCTGTTAGTGAGAAGAGTGTTTTTGAGAAAGTAGCTGTAATTGAAAGACTGACTTTGTGTGTCTGAATAATCTTCTTTGTAGTAAATGCATAATTCTCTATACACATACACGCATACACACACATATATAAGAAACCATACAGGTCATGAGTGTTTTATCTCTGTATCTACTACTAATAATCAATTTATTTTTACAAAACATATCTAGTATTATCAGTACCTTGCTTGCTCTCTTTGGTGTCCAATCCAATCCAAAGAGGCCAGCTCTAAGTCAAAGTAATTAGCTATTTCCCCCCACCCTGTCCTCAAACTGCCATACCCCAAATGCTTTATTTGTTGCCATTTCTAGTATTTATAAACATCTACTAATAAGTTTTGTCTATTATTCTCTTTTGATAGAAAATCATAATATGTATACTGAAAAAAACAAACCAATTATTAGGGCTAGGGACTGCAAAAGGGTCACAAGTGACCTTCACCAAAGGTGAATTCACAACCAGTAGAGCCACTACTCGAGAAGATAAGGGAGGTAAAATTCACCTGGAGTTTTCTGCTATGGGGAAAATTAAAGACACACTTTTTTTGAAAGAATGATTCCCAAAACACTCAGGCAGGTTAATCCAGCCAGCCCTTTGTCTCCCCCAGTGGTTGTGAACAGTCTCCTCAGAAATCCTGTCAAGCACACATTGTGGAGAACTCCCACAGGTTCACTAGGTTTGGGTTATTTTGGATCAATTTATTATCCTTGTCAGTCCCTGAAACTCATCATCACTGGTCCTGAAGACTTCTCTGGGGAGCACGGCCAGAGAGCACCAATTTCCTCCTTGCTCTCCATATGGATGTATTTTGGCAGTTATCTGTACCCTCTGAGCACGGGAGAGCATAACCTGATCATTTCAGAGAAAGATTTCATTCTATCAATGGCTTCTCTTTCAATCTACCGAGGTGTCATTTTTATACACAGCTTCTGTGCAGGGTACAGCGCATTCCAAGTTTAGATTTCTGCTGAAGTACCTTTCCTGGGGAAAACACGACATGATAAAAGGTGCTTCTACCAATGCTGTATTAAGATTGTGCACACATAATTGTTTCTAAGGCAGATAATTTCTCTTTGCTACTTCATAGGTTAATTAATGAGAGACAGTCTCATAACAAAAAAACCCACCTCCTTTATGATAAATTTATATTAAAGCAGAGTCTGTTTGGCTTTCACATGTGGTTAAAAATGGCCTAATTAACAATAACAATATTCCATGATAGCTCATTAACTAGAAGCAAATGAAAGCTCAGTACCACCATTAAGTGCAACAGGTCAGCTAAGGTGATATTCATGTGAAAAATCATTAATATCAAGGGATGCAGCTCAAGTACTGTTGATGGCAAGAACGAAGCTTAGAGCATCTGGTTCTGTGTCACTACTCTGTAGCAGCAAGATTTGTCAGACACTGTTGAGTGTGAAGTTGTTCATAGGCCAATTAAACCACAGCCCTCAGGAACAAATGTGAGAGGAAATAAAAAAATAAATTTTAAAAAAGTGGGTTTTTTTTATGTACTCCTTGTTATGAGAAGAGCCATGACATAGCACTATACATGCAGTGAACTTTTATACCAGCATAAAAATAGACAAAGTGATTATGAGGTTTAGAAAACAAGGAAAGAGTGAGACCACATTGTATTTCTGCTCTCCCTGGCTAGGAAAATCTAAGAAAATCTTCACTTTAAATACCTGAATTATCTGTTGGTTTCTGTTTTGTTTTGGTTTGTTTTGTTTGCTTGTTTGTTTTTTTCCTTTAAGTCTGGAGGCTATAAAAGCACATATTTAATATTTTATTTATATTTAAATATCTCACTGAAGTGAACAAATTTGTACCCTATGTTGATAGAATGTTTAAGAATTATTTACGTAAGTGGTTCAAAGCACTCAAATTATTCTATCAGTAATCAAAATACATCAATTTGTGTTTAATCATTTTCATTCTCATTCTTCTGCAGTCTATATTACTTTATTCACTATTAATAACCATAATTTATCTTCTGATACAACCAGGCCATTAGGAAATGTATCTATAGATACATTCTTTCAATAAAATTAGAACATTACTCTTAACCATTTGAGCTAATAAAAAAAATGATTTTATCCTCTCTGTGTAATGAAAAAAAGTATATTGCAGAAACCACTGGTGCAAAGCCAGGGAAAACAGGCAAATGATAGTAGCTTTTAGAAACATCAAACGAATTTCATTCTAAATTCATAGACTGTGGTGTTGCTGGAATGAAACGTTAATTGGATCCAGAATCATCTTTTTTTTTTTTTTTTTTTTTTCATTCAAGAATATGTAATCAGAACAAAAGCCAAAATGACTTAAAAGTCCAACTTGTTTGTGAAATAGAAGATTCCCATTTATGTCTAAATTTATTCAGGAAAGAGCTGTAATCAAGATTTTAAACATACTCATTTATATAATGTACTGACCTATCACATAAAATAATTCATGCACAGCAAACAACACAGCATTGTAAACATGTTTTCAGATAGTTATATTGCAAATGAATCATATGTTAGCTGTATGTTTGAATTATCCTCTGTTAACCATGCCCTAAATCTTCAATTCATCATGGTTGAGCTGACCAAAGCACTTTCATGGTACACTCTACATATGTTTACCAGGTATAGGGAATTAAAAACAACAAAACACACACACTTAAAAAAAAACAACAACAAAACCACAAACTCCTCCCCCCAAAAAAACCAAACAAATCTAAAAGATAAAAAAAATCCACACAAATTCACCAAAATCCCAACACCTTTTTATTTGGTGATATTCCCGAGGAAGCTATGCAAAAGGGTTTCAATTCCCCTCCTAATGAATGTCCAATAAATTCCATGGAAACTAGGACAAGTGTAGAAGGATGAGAAAAAAATTGTTTCAGAATATCCCGTGGTAGTTAACCTATTATTTTACTTTAAACTGGGAACAAATGCCTTTTTTTGCCAGAACAACAGGACAGTACAAAATAATATTTTTTTTTTTTATTCAATTGAATCTAAATTCCCTTATTCTCACTCAAAATTTTGTTCTGTTTTTTTTTGTGTTGTATGGTTTACTTTATTTGACTTTCAATAAGTATGAAGGGTTTCCATATTAAAATATCTCTCTTATTCAAGATTATTGTCTAGTCTTTACTCTGATTTGAAACTGGCATTTCTTCAGCCAAAACAACATGCTTCATCAAGAAATACACATTTTTGTAAAGCAGAAAAAAACCCCAAACCACAAAATGAAACAAAAACAAGCCAATAAACTATGGTTCACTAACTTGAAAGCAATTAGGCACTAAAGCAGTAAGATTCCCCTGCTTAGAAACTACCAGGATCAGTAAACAGTTAGAATACATATAAATCTAGCCGTTAATGTATCAGGAGGGAAATGTACAAGAATTCAAGAAAAATCAATTTGAAATGCAACATCTGTTAATGTCCAAAGGAAAATTAAAGTTAGCCCAGACATACCCAGGCACATCATCTTTTCCCCTCAGAACCCTGAAGCTCAAGAACATGTTACAGTTCTTCACAAAACTTAAAGTTACTCTTACAGATCATCATCTGCAATGCTCTAAGAGTACCACAACATTTATAACACTGTCTTCCATGGTTGCAAGCCATGGAAGTGTCCAGAAAAGTTTGTGATTTTGCATGTTTGTCTTGGTAAGCATGGTTAACTCCTTGCACAATAATTATATTCCACAACATCACTGTGGTGTCCTCACCTTTCATACCATATGTATTTTCATAGATTCATAGATATTAGGGGTTGGAAGGGACCTAGAAGATCATTTAGTCCAACCCCCCCTGCATGATCAGGATCACCTAGAACACGTCACCCAGGAACAGATCCAGGCGGGTCTTAAGTGTCACCAGAGATGGAGACTCCACAACCTCCCTGGGCAGCCTGTTCCAGAGCTCTGTCCCCCTTACTGAGAAAAAGTTCTTCCTTGTGTTGACCTTAAACCTCTTGTGCTCCAACTTGCACCCATTGCCTCTCGTC
>JAOEGS010015364.1:33580-48018 GCA_025447755.1 Corythornis vintsioides
CCAGAGCCCTATCCCATGGGACTTTTCCAAGCAGTTCCCTGAGAAGGCCAAGGTTGGCCTTTCTGAAATCCAGGGTAACAATCCTGCTTGTAGTCCTCTGCCTGCTGCCTGCAATTCTAAATTCTACCATCTTGTGGTCACTACAGTCAAGAGTACCTCTTACCTTCACATCCTCTACCAGTCCCTCTTTGTCGGTCAGTACAAGGTCCAGCATCATTGTTCTCCTTGCTGACTCCTCCAACATATGCATTAGGAAGTTATCATCAGTGCTCTGGAGGATCCTATTGGACTGAGTGTGTCTGGATGTACAATTTCTCAGAACTGATTTTTATCCTAACTGAGCAGTCAAAGAAATAAGGTACTGTCAAGTCTGTGACAAAGAGTTTCTAAGTGTGATTCCGTGTTAGTTCTGATCTGAAATGGCATCTCCCTTTTGTTCCATTACAGCCAGCCTTCACTCTTGCATTAGTCTTAACTTCACCCATCCGTAATACATAATCACAGTAGCTTATACACTAACTCATTTAAACTGAAGATAACCAGTACCTGAAATAATATAACAGATATGTTATATACTCAAAAATCCAACAGTGACCATACATTTAACAGCAAAACCTACAAAGCATTTAGGGGGTTTCCTCACCTTCCTTTTGTATTGCTTATCCTATTACCCAATAGTTCAGTTCAGTTCTTCTTCATTTTACTGGTAATTACCACACAGAATTTCAAGAGTTTAGCTGTGAGACAGATTGATTTTTACATAATTCTGGAAGATATTAATAATATACAATGTTTTTGTGCTATATGATTGGGAAAGTAAGGGAAAACTTCAAAGAGCTCCAAGTCCCCAAGGGCTTACATACTTTAAAATAACAGTATCTATGTATTGCCAAGAGGGGGGAGAAAAACAACAGACCTTCAAATTAATTTTACATTGGCAGCAGGTTTTTACAGACTCTTTTCAGGGCTATATGCTGACTCCTTAGCTTAATGAACAGTTTGATTTAAAACTTAAAATTATTAAGTGTTCTACCAGAGTCATAAATAATGCAGTTTATAATATACCTATCGAGCACATAAAACTACATTTGTCTTCCATTAACAACATACTTTTTAAGTAGCCTGACCTCTTCAGATATATAAGAACATGCAATTAGTGCAATTTGTCACAGGTCCTTTACATTTTAATAAGATGTAATTAATTTTCTGTTTAGTCTAATTAACTTTGAAACCCTGACAGTTCTTGCTCTCTGGTATAAAGCACAGCTCCTTATTTGAATTGCTAATACTGGACAGAGTGCCTCCATACAACAGTAAATTTACAGCCATGTACCTTTGCAGACTGAAAGACACTAAGCTGACCTGCCAATATTTGCATAAACTTTTCCAAACTTTTTTTTTTATTTTTTAATCAATCTGTGATTTTTATCTATTCATCTGTGTGTCAGTATGGGAGTCAAAAACCTGTGAGAGACAATGTACTTGTGAAACACATGGAGTTACTGTATATTAATATTAGAATTCTATTCATGGTCCCATGACTGAATAATTCTGACTGTTTCAGTCACACTACTCATGTTTCATACCTGATTTTACAAATGAGTTACAGACTCAAGACAATAGCATGTAAATTCTTTATATTCTTTGAAGTTAACCTGCAGCTCATGAAGAATGTAGTGAGGTATAAAAACAGATGACCCTGAAAACTTGACATTTTACTGACCAGAGAAAGGTATCAGCTGTCTGGAAGTAACATTGAACAGAGTAAACTGTTAAAAGCTCTGGAACTCAGATTTTGGCTGTGGGTTTTTTTCAGCTGTATGAGACTATTACCATATATCTTGAATTTTCATAGATTCATCGATATTAGGAGTTGAAAGGGACCTGGAAGATCATCTAGTCCAAGCCCCTGCCTGAGCAGAACCACCTAGACCAAGTCATCCAGGAACAGATCCAGGCGGGTCTTAAGTGTCTCCAGAGATGGAGACTCCACAACCTTGCTGGGCAGCCCGTTCCAGAGCTCTGTTTAATGAAATTAATGAAATTTAACAAAAATTATTACTTTAAAATAGGACAGAATTATTTTATATTCTCTCCATTATGATTTTAAGTACTTAGAGGATCAAATTTGCAGATTATAAATGACACTTAATTCAACTGAATAGTAAATAAAGGGCAGATACTGACATCCTGTCTTCTCCTGAATAAAATAATCCTCTGTAAAAAGTAAATGATCTTCAGAAGTGTAGAAATAGGAAAATGTGAGAATCGGTACAGAAAAGAGCATGCAGAGAACAGAAACCATTCAATGAAGTGTTGATTCATGTTCAGAAAGGGCATATATAATACATTCAATGGATGTTTCTGCAAATTGAAATAATATTTTATTTTTGGTCCTGAAAACAGGAATAATTTCCCAGACTTGAGTTCTGTGTATGGCCTTCACAGAATGCCAAGTAAGGGGATGTATAAATCTCACCTGCTATAACATAGAGACACTGACAGGGACAGAATGAGCACCAAAGCAAATATGAGGTAGAAATGATTTTTTATTACTTTAGGTATTTCTAGATGTCAGATAAAAATGAGAGCATTGCTAAAAATTTTACAGAATGACAGCTGCGCCTTATGGATATCATTCTATAGTTTGATGTATGAGGCAGAAAATGTGAAAAATATTGTGAAGGACCACCTTGACACGATGATGGAGTGCCATAGGAAGTGTGATAACTCTGGAGGAATGCAATAGGCCCCTGATAAATAAAAGGAGGAGGATTCAGGTCCAGTAAAAAAAAATAAAAAATAAAAAAAAATATCAAACATCGTCTTCAGAAGAACAGAAGTTGTAAAACTTTGTTTCTTTTTTTACCCAGCTGTCTGAGTTTCTGATGCTCTTATCTGAACAGGATTACAGAGGATTTTGCAAACATTCCTAAGATGACTTTTACAAGAGACCAGAGGATGCAGAATCTCCAGCACTACAGAATTTATAACACAGGCTGTTAGAATTTTTTAAAAGCACTCAAACATAGCACATGAAGGCTCCACAAGCAGCAGTTAAATGGCTAAAGCAACTTAAAATAACTGTTACCATTTCATTTATCAAATTCTGTTCCAAACCTGACCATAAACAGAAAAGTAAAAAACAAGTACCTAATCCACTCAACATCCATGTAAAAGTCCACTTAACATCACAGATACATACCATAAAACAGATGCATCTGTATGTTTCATACTTTAGTATAGAGGATTGACCCATGCTTGCCCTTAAAGCAAGGGCAACATATTGAAACCCATCTTGGACATCAGCAGAGGTAGAACGTCTGGGCCTGCCCTGCAAGTCGAGGCCACACAGTAACACCATTCCCAGTTTAACCCCAGGCCTGGATGAGACCTGCTGATGCACTATTGCCCTGAGTACCTGGCTGACTGGGAGGACAGGTCTGCAACCAAAAAGGGCTGTTGGGTGGTGCTGGTTGGTACAGCAAGTCCCCTGACCCAACCAACCCAGGCACCTGGGCTGCAGAGCCTACCTGACTCAAGCTCTGCCCTCAACTGTTTATGGGGACCCATCCTCACTGTGCAGGGCAGACATGATACAAGTGGGGATGAGTAATAATTCTATTAGCAGTTAATATTATTAGCAAGCACTGTACATAAACGAAATACATCAAAATAGGTCAACATTCTGCTACTCACAAGATGGCACTTACTCAACACTACTCAACACACAACAATAATCTTCAGACAAAATGTGTCCGGTATTGGGCACCCCAATTTAATTAATAAAGACTAACTAAATAATGCTTTGAGAGGAATAAGGCCTACAAAACCTAAGCTAAGCAGGAAGGCTGATAGAATCAGTTTATTAACTTCAGAACAATTGTAAGGCCAAGTCACACAACAGTAGATTCCCAAATAAGTAAAATTTGTTCTAAACTGGTAGTAAGTAATAGATCTTTAGTGGGGAAGAAATGAACTCATTATTGCATATTTGCAAGATGGGAAGCAATCCTTAGTTTATAGAAAAACTGAATTTCAAGCACATCATTGCTCTGTTTAGCCTGGAGAGGGTATGTCAATGCTTTTCAATGGGTGGGTGTCAAGAGGATGGAGCCAGACTCTTCTTGGTGGTGTCCAGCAACAGGACAGGGGACAATGGGCATGAACTGTAACTGAGGAGATTACATCTGAAAAAAAAACCCAAACAAACAAACAAAAAAACCCAACTTCTTTACTATGAGGCACTGGAACAAGCTGCCCAGGGAGGTTGTGAAGTCTCTTTCTCTGGAGGTATCAAAACCCACCTGGACAAACTCCCGGGTAACCTGCTCTAGGTGACCCTGCTCTGGAACAGGACTAGGTAATCTCCAGAGGTCCCTTCCAGCCTCTGCCATTCTGTGATCCCATGAAATACATGAGTAAGGAATACTTTCAGTATGTTTGTTTCAAAACATGTAAGGAGATAAGTTCATCTTTTAAGTCCCTTCTATCTCAAACTTTCAAAGAATTCTAACAACAGAAAGACCAAGTCATTTCTGATAAACAGCAACATTTGAATGGAAGCAAACTTGTATCAATACTGACAGACAGATATTCTTTAGTTTCATAATACATACTTGAGGTGAAATAATTTTTGTCTGCCTATAACAAAAAATAAATAAATAAACTCACAACAAGAGTTCCTACATTAATATATTACAAATTAATGTGTGCCAGAGGAGAAAATCCAATGAAGAAGTTTAACACTGTTGACAGTAGTTGACAAGCAGGTATGATTGATGTGTGCCTCCCCTCCAAGGATGAAAGGAAAGCTTGAAAATGCCACATATACATAATGTGTTGAATTTTTAAGCCAAATTGGTTTTCAGACATCGTACTTGACATTTTCCCCTCATACTTCAGATTATTCCTTGGTACAAATTGCATGTTTATATAATGTGTTTTGCTGTACATTTTGGTTTGATCACATCTCCTTCAGGTTTTCTCCAGGCAGCTGTAGTTATAAATAGACTGAAAGCATTGCTTGTAGTAGAGATGAAATAGAGATTACCCTTGTCAAAAAAAAACCCAACCCAAAAATCCAAGGAAAACCTAAGACCTTTGTATTCAGCCATTAGCAGGGCACTGAATTTTTATTCCACTTTCAACTGCCATCCAGGCTACTACTGCTTCCTTCTTTCAAGATAAAATATATGCATTATCAAGTTAAATTAACAAAACTACAGGGAGGCATTTCAAAGGGTTCACTGGCATCTGAATGGTCCTGATGTACAGGTCCAATCAGACTCAGGAAAGTTCCAGCCTGTGTGAACTCAGGAACACAGATCCAATCTCTGGATGTGAGAGATGGTAGCAAAGTTTTTACCCAGTGTCTCCTGTAACACTGACAACTCTGGTTTGTCATGCTTCATGCCTGTTACTGAGTAAGATAACCTGATCTATGCTCGAGGGCTTCCTCCTGTTTTTGTTTCATCAAAAGAGAAAAAGAAGAAGAAAAAAAAGTTTATAAGCTTACGAGTTATATATTTATTCCTGGGAGACATACACAAAACCTAAGGCAACAAATGTGTGAGTGATATTTGCTGTTGCAGTTCAGTACTCCGACTGGAATTCCTAAGTGTCTGTTTTACAAGAACTTGGTGATCTAAGGTCTACCTACAGACTGGAAAACTCAATTGTTGCAGTATCTGGCAGTCAGCAAACAGACAGTTGTTTGCTTAAACATTTTTAAACGTATCACATTGATTTGCACTCTGCCATATTCAGGCATAACTAAAATAGATAAAATCCTCAGTAAAGAAGGTATAACTCCAGATATTGATCCCTAGACTCATATTGACAAGTGCAAGCTCAAATGTAAATATAAATAGACTGTTTCACCTCAAGTTAAACCCCCAGGCAAGCAGAGAAAATTTTAACTGTGAAGATTAGCCTACAGGCAAAACAGTTTGCTCCAAGTGTAATACTCCAGTTAGAGATAAGGCTGTGAAGATAGTAAAACACTCAGTTTAACTGGCCTTGGCCCTGTCTCCACCAAAAGAAACCCCCCAAACTCTCAAAACCCAAGAGGCAGGTTAACATTTGAATTTCCTGTGGCCCTGAAGAGTAAAACAAATTACAAACATCAAAACCAATCTTGAAATGGATACAGTTGTTTTGGTTTGGTTTGGTTTTTTTTACCCATAGCTTGGAGACAGGATACTCATCCATTAATAAGTCATCCATTTTAAAATGAAACTAGCTTGCAACAACTTGCTTCATGGCAGACAAGTTTAATATTGATAGGCGAATGCTTCATATAAAATTGTGGTCCCATGATCTACTCCGAAGTATTTCATTGAACAAAATGGCAACCTTTCCTCCCTTGGCATTTTTTGAAGTTATATTCACTGCATTGATCATGATGCAAACTGTCCAACTATGTCCTGGAGTTATGCCTTTGATATATGTACAGCAACTCTATGTTAAGAATACAGGAGAGATAAAGAAGTTGCTCATTCCCAACTCTGGCAACCAGTGTAATCTACAAAAATTGATTGATGCATTGAACCCTGATTAATTTTAGGTCAGTTTTGTTTGTGAAGTGCTGATAAGATTGCTCTCTGTCCTTGACTCTGCATGTTAACTGTTAAATGCAAGAGAAAAAACCACCAAGGAGCACCCAGGGGGGTCAAAGCTGCATCACATCAGATGGTGTGATACAATCCTGCTGAAAACAAGTTGAAACAAAACTGCCCTAAGCTACAGTACCCAATCATTAAAGTTAAATCTAAGTCAACATTGACTGCTGTTAACTTTCATATCTATGTTAGTGAAGAAACACCCTGATGGGAAACTGACACACACTTTCAGCTATTATTGTCATCTTAGTTCTCAAAACCACATGAAAGCTTTAAAGGTTGAACCTCTCATTAGATACTTTCCATGTTTTGTTTTCATACTTTGCCTTCTAAAAGTATTGCAATAAAGTCTTGCTTAACATCTGAACTCAATGAGTAATTAATACATACTAGAATCACTCAATCATCTGCATTTAGTTTGCATAATATTATGCAACTAATACATTCACCTCAGTTATGCAGTAAGTCATCTTGATTACCATTGATTGCCTGCCTTCTGCAGCATCTCTAAAAATTAGGTAGCAGGTTTTGATGTTGGCACTTTGATGTTGACCCTACAGTATCTGGGTGAGAAGCGCGTCTATCCCCCTGGGTGAGCACATCCATTGGTTTAACCAATCCAGACCAGAGCCAGAGTAAGCATCATCTGCACCAGCTTACAATGACTCTTATTTTACTCTAGGATTTGCTGTCAGAAAGAGCTACCTAACCAAGGGTACTAATCAAACCAGATGTATCAGAGCTCCTAAAAGAGGCATCAGACAAGAGCATTATACAAAAGAAGCTCTTTAATCCCTTTGCTTTCTCTGCCATCAGGTCCCTGATACATTCACTTTTTGGACTTTGAAAAAGAGAAAGAAAACATACATCCTTCTTTTCAAAGGATTCAAATTAATGTATGAAGTGTACTATCACCTTTGTTCCTTTATCACCCAAAAGCATAGCCATTACAGAAATAAAACATACTGTTAAAAGCATTTACCTGCATTTCTCATGGGAGCTGCAATGGATCAGATATGGATGGGTTTCGCCTGATTTTGAATTACACACATTGAATTTTTAATATATGGAAATCTTAATATTTGCTCTCTGTGGAAAAGCTTGACTGATCAGCAATCCAATAGTCATTTCCTTGCCCTGGAACAAAACCTAAGGCATTTACTTATTTTTTATTTGTTCTTTATTTAGGCAGACTTGCTGACTTCAGTGGGAGTTTAGCAGAGCAAGAACGGGAAATAAAAATTGAATGAAACCATTAACATCTGTTCACCTGGAAAGAGTATCTTCGCTTACTTTATATACCTGCTGTTGTATAAAAGAGGCGATAGCACAGTTATTCAAAGAATATTGCAAAATAGATAGTTTTGTACAATCCTCAGTGAGTTAGGATATGGGAGATACCTGATTTTTTTTTTTTTTTTTTAACTATGCATTGAAATTCCATCATCTGACAGTAGCAGTCTATCAGAGCTTCAGCTGTGTCAACGTGGACTACACAAATGCTTCTGGAATACTCAAAACCCTCTTTGTTATACTGCAGAAAAACTTGGGTAAAGAGAAACTTTAAAATGACCCTCATTGTATATTACAGAGTTTCCTACTAAAACCACCTACTGACAGCAACTTATAAGCGGCCTTTGTTTTGCATGGACTGAGTACACTTCTTATTCTCTCATTTCTCCTGTCTTCCTGTAATGCTAAAAAAATATATACGTTTGGCTCTTTTTCTCTTGTGCCACAGGTCTTGCTTTTGGTTTCGGCTCTCAGGAGAACACTTTAGACTTTAATTTTGCAGGGAAATAAGGTACAGGTATTGCATGGATTCTTCTAGACTAAGGATCTATTTAGATCAGTTGTCTGTTACGCTAAATGAGTAGACTAAATTACTTCTTGTCCTTACTAATCTGTGTTTTTTCAGAAAACAAAAACCTTTAGCTTTAAAAATTCCACCCTCCTGCTTCTATTCTGCATGTTCAATTTCTTTATTCTCACTGGAATAGTTTGTTTCAGGAAAAGAGCAAGAAAAGCAAAGCATACAATGAAACAGACATTTTGGCAGAAAGTTACCGAATCTAAGTGAGCTAATTGCTTGGTCTTGCAACAAAACAGAGATACAGTAGGTAGTAAAACTGTAGGTAATAAAAGATCCACTTCTCAATGGGGAAGTCTGAGGTTTTCTGTATCTGTTTTTTTTCTTGTATTGACCAGTTATTTGCATTAGATTAAAAGCATCGAATATCTCTATGACAGAGCAATGGCCACTTTTGCAATAGAGAACGTTTTTCTGTGTTTCTTTTCTCCCCACTCTCATTTTGCTTTCTTGTGCATGTCTGTCTTCTGCCACATGAAAAAAAAACCACAACCCACCATATTAGAAAGTTTACTTAATTTCAGTCGGCTTCTTTGCGAAGTATTTTTATTTTATATCATGCTCCCTCTGTTGAGTCTGTCTGGCAAGCTACAGATGAACACTTCCTAATTTTCTCAGTCATTAGTTCATATCAGGCCTTAAATCTCTTCAAGAGATCACCAGGCCCTTGAAATTTCAAATTTTGACAGCCTGAGCATCCCATGTCAAATGTTTATGAGCACACTTCTCTCCATGGATTTTAAAGCACCACTGCTGTGCATTCTTAATCTGAAATCTCTTTCTGCCTGAAGCTGGAATGCAATGCAAACCTATTTTCCAAACAGATGCAGAACCTAATTCTGTAACCATCCAAGTTACATTAAATGCCATAGAAGTTATACTATGCTTGTATGACTGGAAATTTGCTGATAGATATGAAAAAAAAAATAGTATGCTTTATCTACTTGGTTAGGCAAAACAAATTGTCCAATAAACAATGATGAAACCCAGTAGAAGTAGAACATCCCAGATGCTACTTGCTTAAATTGTATGATAATAATCACTCAATAGATCCCAGGACTATAAATTGTCCAAAAAACAAAACCCAAACAAAAAGATAATCTGCCATGGATCAAGGAGAATACTTTATGTATTTCAGACTTCTATCATGGAAAATAACTGAGGTAAGACTCTAATGAATATGAATTAAACTAAACAGGAGAAGATTTGTGTATGTAAGGAGAGAATTCTAGTACAACTATGGAAATTTGGTAGTGTGAGTAAACAGTCACGTGCAATTCTCAGGCCAGTCCCCCACCTTCCTTGTGATGTGTTCTTCCATCTCTCTGGAATCTTCCTGAAGTCTCAAAGTGACAATCCACACTATGACTGGACTCTAAGGGTTTATCAGCACTTCCCCCTCTTACAAATCTCTGTCCTTGTGTCAGTGTATCTAAAAATAAGAGAAGTCCAAAGCCAAACTGGAACAAGGAGTTTAGCTCAGAGTACAGGAGGACAGTAATTGTATTTTTATGTTGCATGGGCTCCCCAGTGTTTCACTCACATGGAGTATCCCTTGGTATTCAAGGGTATGCGAGAGAATTTACCATTTTTCTTAATGACCTCAGGAAATCTCAGCTTTGCAGCACCTCATCAAGGTGCTGCAGTGTGAGTTGCTTAGATTTCAAGAATGTTTTAAGAATTATTCAAATATTTATGCAGTCTTTTACTTCCAAGTTTTTCAAACTATTTAGCAAAATAACATAACATGGAAGAATTTAAGTATTACTAAAAATAGAATACATCTTATTGGTTTGATTTTTGCCAGAAAAGCAATTGTGATAGATTACCATTCCTGGCACTGTTACAGGAACTGCAAATGGAAAATATGCCATACAGAATTATTTACTTTCTGCATTAGGCAGAGACACATTTTTAGTGCCAAATAATTTTGACATTTAATTTCAAACTCAAAATATCTTAAAGTTAATTATCTAGGAGTAATAATGATAGAGCACCAGAGCATTCAATTTCTAGGAATGGATTTTCCTTTTTGTTTAAAGTAAATGAAAATACATCTTATCAGTACCTCATACTTGGAAACTGTCATTTCAGCAAACTATACAAGTCTGTTCAAGGACTGATGTTGGGTTGAAAGCTCTGTGCATTCTATTTAAGATTGGGGGTTTGTTTAATGGAGAGCTAGGTAAAATATTAAAATATTTAGGTATGTCCCAGGTACATTAGTAATATTTTTTTTAGCAGTGGACAAAGTCTTCTCAACAAAACTTTTCACAAGGCATGGTTTAAGATAAAATAATATGTGAACTTGTGCAGAATTTGCCTTTTGTTTGTTTGTTTGTTTGTTTTTTGTTTGTGTTTTTGTTTTTGAAGGAAAACTCCAATCATGCTCAACTTATATTTCATGCCTTAGTCCACCATTATACTGGCAGTACATATTCAGATATGTTTGCTGCTTTCTTTCAAAGTTATTAGAGATCAAATAGCTGACATTATTTACGTCCTTTAAATTAATGTAGCCCATAAGCATTTATATTTTATTCTGGTCTGAAACCTACAAAAATCTGTGGCACCTTTACCTACTGGCAAACAATCAAGAAGAGTTGAAGCAGGACCACAGACTAACTCAGAATTTGCCAGTCAATATTGTAAGACCCTTACTGTTGTGATGAAGCACTTGAGAGCTACTTTCAAAGCAAGGTACTGCTTAAGGTATTAAGAGTGGAAGAAAACAGTGCCAATTATGTGAAGGCAGCAGTAATGTGTACAAAGATAGGACATTATGTATGCAAACCACTTTAACAGATCTTAAAGAATTAATTTTAACTTAAGTGTTGAAGCTTCCTTAATGACATATTAGGCAACAAATCAGCATGTCACAAGAAAAAAAAGTGTCATCACTGGAGCTACATTAGTAGTGATTACTTGTGTTCACAAGAAGAAGTTTCTTTGTCTAGGAGAGGCCAAATTAAGAAGCTGAGCACTTGAACTAGAAGTGGGATGTAAATTAACTACATAACATTTACATGAAAGGCTCTTCATCAGTAAGGGCAACATTTAATGTTTTTAAATAAATTTTGACAACCATGCCCTTCAACTATTTCTTCTACCAATGTTTACTGAGACCACAAAATAGATTAGATCAATGTTGTGTTTTAGCAGCATAAGCACAATCAATTACAAGAAGGTATCTGCCTTATATAGCTCACAAATGAGCAGTTCCCATTGACACAATGCATGGTTATTTCACATGAAATTTGTTCCTCGAACAAATTACCCAGCTTAGAATTTCACTGGGACCATGCAGAACATCAATACAACAGTTTGCATAGGCTTTGGCATAGGAACTTAGGCTATCTCTGATGTGAACAATAATCCATTTCTGACTCTGTGTTGGGAACAATAAATTATTCATTTCTGACCCAGTCTGTGTTGCTTTCTCAGTCAGTTACTGTTTTAATTAGCCATTGATTTTTCAGAGTTTTAGTTTATTTTCTGGTTTGCCCTTTAGAAACCAGAGATGGCATATATTCTAACCAACCAAACACTGAAGCACAGGCAAATGGAAGCAAGTATACATGTTTATGTTAATCTCTTTAGAGACCAGGATTATTTGGATTAAAAGGAGCATACAAATACAGTCTTTTCCTCACCCAGAGACAACTAATAATCAGACTAGAAATCCTACAGCATTAAAAAGAAAGCCAAAGCAACTCTCTACTAACAAAGAACATGTTTCAGCTACATAAAATCCTCTCCCATGTGGAAAACAAATAATGTTATCAGTTTAGAACAAGGTTTAAAGTGTGAATAACAAATTAACATATGGCAAATTAGGTCAAGTTTAAAATATACTCCATGTATCCAGTAAAAATTCACTCTGCAAATGAAATTAGATGATAAAAGATGAAAAAGCATCATCTAGAATATGTCAAAACTGCAGCACTTCGTAATAATGATGTATCCATATGTTCAAATACAATTTTCTATCATAGGTATGAAATGAAAGTGCTTTGCTTCTTTTCAATGAATAGCTAAGATTAAAAGTCTTAAGTCCAATAGAAACTAAAGCAGTACAAACATCTCCTAAATGGGCACATTACAGTTATGTTCCTGCTTTAAGTCCTCCTAACCAGAGTTAACTGAAAGAGAGGGCTGGCTTTATATAAAATTCCATCCTCCGAGTCAAAGTCTAATGCATCTCATGTATTTAGTGTAAAAGTGGATATGGTGATACCCTAATAACTACCAGCAAATATAGCATTTGTATCTCCAATTTTCTCTTGCTCACCTTCAGGTGCAGCTCCCCAGCCAGAGGAACACATTCACAAAGAGCTCCCACCAAAAACATGGTCTGGGTGGAGAACCTACAGTCTATTAAATATAGCAGTGCACATAGAAAGAGGGAGAAATCAACCACCCCCATATGAAACACCTTGAAGATTTTTTCACCCATGTGTCTATTTTAAATATAAAAGCAAAACAACCATGCAAAGGGTTTTTTGTTTCTTGACAAGTCCATTCTTTTTCACTAGAAGGATTTTTCAGCTAAACAAATAGCTAAAACTGTATTTGTCTTTAAAAAAACAGTTCTGATTAACATCTTTATTAGTAATATTTCTCATCTTGGTACAGTTACCAGAGAAAAAGAAGGCTCTGGATTTATTCCATGCCCTAGCCACCTTCACACTTCCTAAATGCAATTTTAAGGACCTACTTCCAAAATCTGAATCAAAAAATTAAGTATAATACGAAATTAGGCAATATGAATCGAGCCAAGACTTCATCATAAGTGATGGGTTCTTTGCCATAACCTCTGAATTAACAAAAAGAAAATGGAAAATCATAGAATCATAGAATATCCTGAGTTGGAATATACCAAGAAATAATAAAACAGATAATCTTCCTTTTCTCAGCACCATATTCCTAAGTGATACTTAAGCACTTTTATTGCTATATCCTTCGAAGGCTGAGTAAAATACAAGTTGTGCACACAACTGTCAAAAATACTGTTTCACTGAAACACACTTTGACTTTTTCTGTTTCAGAACTTTACATTCAAAGTCTGAAGGTTTCTAGACAGTTGAGATGCTTTCTCTGAAGTTTAACTATATCTGGTTATGTACATATATATGTATACATTTACATAGTTAAAAGCAGAAGATAACTATTTAGTAGCTTCTTTTCATAGTAAATTTCATTTCTAACTGTACTGTAAAAATTACAGTCCAGATAGACTTAGCTGTAGCAAAAGACTGTTTAAACTAAAGAATGGGAACAGTTTAAGGCACAAATTCAAAGTGGTAAAAACTAAGTGTAATAATATAGTTCACTTGAAATAGAATTTTATGTTATACATAGAACAAACTCTGGAAAAGCTGTCATATCTGACTCAAGTCACCATTTCACACTACGGTTACCCAGTTTTTCCTTTTTTATAAATCCCATTCTCATAATACCCATTTCAAAATGAAACAGCAGGACAACAACTGTGAAGCTTGTTTTCAGGATCCATTTCTGTAGTCTTGTAAATTTCTAATTCTTCTTAGATGTCTACTGACATTAAAAATACCTTTTCTGTGATGAAAAGTGGAGAAACATGTTTGCTCCTTGTCCAATGCATTTTATAAGTGGTACAGAGCTACTCAGGTGCAGAAAGTTCATAGAATCGTAGAATGGCTAGGGCTGGAAGGGACCTCCAAAGGTCATCTAGTCCAGCCCCCCTGCTGTGAGCAGGGATACCCTCAACTAGACCAGGCTGCTCAGAGACTTGTCCAATCACACCTTGAATATCTCCAGGATTGGGGACTCAACTACCTCCATGGGAAGCATATTCCACTGCTCTACCACCCTCAAGGTGAAGAACTCCTTCCTGATACCCAGTCTAAATCTACTCTTCTCTAATTTAAACCCATTACCCCTCATCCTTTTCATACAGGCCCTTG